>JBBPFP011042200.1:0-13030 GCA_037974795.1 Kaempferia galanga | reverse complement strand
TTGTTACAGTGTCTGGTACCTACCAGCACACATTGGTTATTGAAAATCAATAGAATTGGAAGCCAGTGGTGAGTGACGACCAAAACAGTCGATCAATTTGCCCTCAAAGCTCATGTTCTATACCATAGAAACCTTTACAAGTTATTTCTAATGCTTTTGTCACATGTTATCATTGTGGCGATCAGGTACACAAGGCTGATCAATGAAAGAAACCTGCCCCTACTAATCAGAAAGGAAAAAAATCTATTTATTGAGCAAGACGTGAAAATGAGACCCAAGCAATTGGTGACTCAGAGTATGATGCGTCTGACGAAGAGATTTATGGTAACGGTCAAGAGACATTGGTCGTTCATGAGAGTTTGTTGACTCCCAAGAGCGATTCAGAGAAAAATTGGTTGAGAATCAATATTTCTTATACTACCTGCACCGTCGCCAATAAAGTCTGCAAGATGTTCATCGACAGTTACGAGAACATAGTCTCCATTGAGGCTGTCCAGAAATTACAGCTAAAAACGGATCGTCATCCTAAACCATACAAGTTATCTTGACTGAATAGAGACAATAAAGTAATAGTAGACCGACGATGGAATGTGTCTTTTTCAATTGACAAATATTTTAATAGTACTGGATGGGATGTAGTGGTCATGGACGCATGTCTTGTATTATTGGGGTGGCCTTGGCAGTATGATCACAGTGTTAGCGCCACGATAGGAAGGGACCACTTCAATTCTGGCAGTCAAGAATACTAATTTGCTTTCTATATTCAGGTATTTAATTGAGATGAAGCATGGAGGTGTTGTCTATGCTTTGCTACCAAGCCAGAACGAAGTAGTAGCCATGGATGTTGAGTTACCAGCAGAAGTACAACAGCTACTAGCATATTATGATGAGCTGCTGCTAGATCATCTTTCTTCTGGACTACCACCCATGTGAGATATCCAGCTTCAGGTTGACCTTGTTCTGGGTCTAGCTTGTCTTACCAACCAGCACATCGCCTCAGTGCCAAGGAGGCTGAAAAATTATAGTGACAGGTGGTAGAATTGCTAGAGAAAGGTTATATCTGGATAGCATGAGCTCATGTGCAGTTCCAGCCGTACTATGGTGGTAAAAAGGCGGCTTCGCTCGGCCCCAGTGCCCCGCCCAATCCTTACCAGTGCCAACACGGAGGTAAATCACGGGTGGCTACTAGCACTTGAAATAGTGACTAGCACATGAGGGAGACATTTACCTCGGAAAACAAACTTCATACATGAGATTTCAAAAGATGATCAAAATCTTAAGATGGATGAATATTATTTATCACTGAATATCAGATTGTTAACTGTATATAATATCTAATTCTGCAATATTTAATAATATATTATCTTAAAATCAAGAATAATGTCATATTAACAATACTAAATTATTATTACATCTGGAAATCTCTACAGATATAAGTTAATTCCTTTAGGAGCAAGGCCTAAGCAATGAAGTGGCTGGAAATCACACTGGTTTTGTGAGTGCCTGTTATATACTTGATCAAAAAACTATGTTTCTGTACCTTGGAGATGCTGTTGTATATATATATATTTTTGCAACATTCTTACCAAGCTGGGTTCCTTCTTTTAATGCTTGTCTTTTCTAGTTTAACCTATAGATCTTAGTTATTTCATATTCTTTCTATGTAAAATTTATTTTGAAGTGATTTCTTGTTTAACAGTTGTTGCAGGATATGCTGGCATTTATCCTATTGCTTTTGTAAGACACTGATATACCTAGTGGCAATACTATTATTTCAGGTTAATTCTGTATCAACGACGAAATACAATATTTTGACATTTCTACCAAAGGGCTTATTTGAACAGGTATTTTATTCACAAATGTGCAGTTGGAGAATATTATTTTATTTTTTTGCAAATATTTTAAGTCCATTTAGTATCAAATATCTATTATTTGATTCTATCCTAAAACAGTTTTGCGATAAAATTGACAGTTCAGGCGAGTTGCTAATCTGTATTTTCTCATGATTTCAATCTTATCTACTACACCAATCAGGTAAATATTTTTCTGAGATATCATTCACAATTTCTTAATATATTTGCTCTTCAAGTATGCTTCCCTGTACCCATTGTACTAAGCTGCTTGTCATTTTTGCAGTCCAGTGTCTCCTGTAACCAATGTGGTGCCTCTTAGTCTAGTTCTTTTGGTCTCCCTTATTAAGGAGGCATTTGAAGATTGGGTTAGTAAAACTTCTACTCTTATATTTTTTCTCTTCATCATCTTTGTGTTGAGCAAACTTTGATACGGAAGTTTTTTATTTGTTCTCTCAATCTACTTGCTCTCTGGTACAGAAGCGTTTCCAAAATGATATTGCAATCAATAGTACTCCAGTTGATGTGCTGCAAGGTGAAAATTGGGAAACGGTTAGTTGGAGAAAGCTGCAAGTTGGTGACATTATTAGGGTATGATATAAACTCGATATGCCTCTTTCTAACAATGTATGCATGATTGTGTTTGCTATTAATTCTTGGATTCATATTCGTTGAGTAGCAATACGTTAGATATTTAGCATTGTGGTGATCTATGTTATTTGAAGAAAATATTTTTTGCATTGGTATTTGCAAGATTTATTGCATGGCTACTAAGACCTTGACATGGAATCTTTTGTTTCTTCACTTTTTTTAAACTATGGTATTAGAGTCTGATAATGGAGAAAGTGCATAGAAAGTTTTGTACCAAATGATTCTTGGTTTTAAAAAAAAATTCCAATCATTAATGAATCTGTAACAAAATGCTTTTCTTTAAAAAAACCTTTCATGGGCAGAAAAAGAAAACTAAATTGTAATTTGCAGACCCATGAATCATGATACTTAGGCCATACCAAGCAAAAGTGCTATCAGTATGTCAGTTCACCAGTCAATGCTTCTATAGATTTGGACTGTGTTTACAATTTGACTATCTCCCCAATGTGTTTATTACTTTGCCTGTGGTCTGTGCATATGATGATATTATAATGATGTTCAATATGGAGCAGGTCAAGCAAGATGAATTTTTTCCTGCTGATTTGTTGTTCCTAGCTAGTACAAATCCTGATGGAGTCTGCTACATCGAGGTATCTTTTTTTGTTTTTTTACTTCAAGGATCTGAAGTGTTGACATGCCCACATGGAAGATTTGGTCAAGAACTTGAATATCAGAATTTTTGATGCCTGATTTCTTCTTTGTAGTTGATAGTTGACATATCTGTATTTGTGGTTTTAGACTGCAAATCTGGATGGGGAAACCAATTTGAAGATAAGAAAAGCTTTAGAAAGAACATGGGATTACGTGTTTCCTGAGAAAGCTTCTGAGTTTAAAGGTTTGATTGGTTCTTGATAATCAACTTCGATAATTGCTTTTATCAGTGTTCTTATTGATTCCTTTAAGACATGAGCTGATAACTGATTCGCAATGACCATATTAACCAAATGATATCTTGGGATTTTTTTTACTTCTTCTTTCTTCTCTTTTGTTTAATGGATGCAAATGCAACAGGAAATAAACTTATAAACATGCATATTCTATCATTATTCAAGCATTCTCTGGCAGCAGCTGAACTTTCAGCTAGTAAAATTGTTTCTGAAGCTATTAAGATGGTTTCTTGGACACCTTAGAGTGATTTCCTTTCATAGTTATATCTCATGTTTGAGTAGTTTCTTTTGATATATTTGTCATTGGAAAATTCAATTTTCTATTTCAAGATTTTAAAGGTTTTGATATTTGTTTCCAGATTTTTATGCTCTTCTAGATGCATACTAATCAAATGAGCCATCTAATTCCTAATACTTCTATTTTCTTTTTAGTTTCTTTAGGTCTGTCTATATAGGATGTGTGCCTCCTGCTGCATAGAGTTCTTCATTCTAAGATTCTTTTTAAACTATATTACAGTATAGGAACACTTTTGTTGCATCTTCCTTGTAGTTACACAAGTGAGGTTTTCCTGAAATATATATTTCTTATCCAATATTCACTTACTCAAAATGTAGGTTTTGTGTGGTCAAACTGTAGGTTTAGATGACTCTCTATATTTTGTTAGAATTTAGATCTGTTTGCTTTTAATCTGTAAACTATATTTCTTAGTTTAGAAGCTTTGTCTCCCCTAAACTTGATGTGACTACGTAACTAAATTATGACCAATTTTTAGGCTATTGCCAGTATGAACCATTTCTTTCTCCAGAGCCCCTGCACTTACTACTGTTTGCTAGCTTGATTGACTAATGAAAATTGTCTATTGTTCTGCATCAGAACTTTTCATGATATCCAACTAATGCCCCTACCAACATTATTCATACATGTGCAGGGGAAATACAGTGCGAACAACCAAACAATTCACTGTACACCTTTACTGGAAACCTTATTGTTGAAAACCAGACGTTACCTCTCTCTCCAAATCAAATTCTACTTAGAGTAAGAACAAAGACTTCTATTCCCATTTTTATTATTTTTATAATATATATTGTTTATTTAACAAATAAAACTGTGATCATGCTATTGTCATTTTAAAAGAAGTTTCTAGCATGTTCTAGATTTGGTCTCTTATTCGCTATTTCATAAATATTTGTTTATTTGTTTTGTGATATTTATGCCATTCATGAAGTTATTGCTAATAGGATAGAGGTGGCCCATTAGACAGCTCTGGCCAATGTGGTACTAGAACAATATTGTTTTTCCAACAACACGAAAAAATACTTACTCAAAATTGTAAAGATATATAGCATCTAGTTCAAAAGACCCAAACTTAGCTAATGGCTAATGTGGTAGTAGGACAATGTTACTTTTTTTCAACAAGGCAGGAGAAGATACTATTATTTTTAAAGATATTTAGATATATAGCCTCTAGTTTAAAATATCCATACCATATGAAAAAGAGAAAACACAAAAGAAAAGAAAAACTCATACACAACCTTTTCCCCATCCCACAGGGGATGCCTTGCCCCCAAACCCAGGTCTTAACAAAAACAAGCAACACACACACACACACACACATACACACACAAACAAAGCAGCTGGGAGTAATGACAAAGGTATTGACAGCTCCTCCATACTTCCATCTCTATTTGTACATCCAAAACAACAATTATGACACTCTTGAAAATATTAGTTCCCTACCTGTATTACCTATTGTCACATCTGAGTGATTCTCTGTGACCTTTGTATTGCATGGAACCCATCACGACTACACGATAATCTCTTTAGCATCTGCTAAGCTAAGCTAGAGACACCCATACAGTCATAAGCAATATTTTAATATTAACAATCACATTCACTAAATCATACCATGAAGAATCTATTAAGTAAAAGCCCAAAATTGCGTAGAAATATCTACTATCAAGTTCTTTCACAATTAAAAGCATATGTGAAGTGAAAGATGAGTATCAAATTAGATACATTGCTTCAACTGATGAGAAAAATAGGTAAGCAGAACTGAACAAATCTAAAATTATGAAAAGTCATGCAAAATTGACCACAACCCATCAAAGATCTATACACCCTCTTCTCATTTACCTTGGAGTTGCAAGAAAAGAGGAATCAACACAACGCGTAATTTATCATCCGACTGCTAATTGTTAGAATGCAATCAAATGGGCAGTGTTGGATCCACTCATTGGTGCCCTTGCATTTCCTACACTGTGATCCAGAATGACAACATCACAGCACGTGCATGCCCCATATGGGTGACTACCAAAGCTCCAAGCTCATTCTCATTGACATGGCCAATACACAGTTGAGGAGAGAAAAACTAGTATAACTATTATGGTCCAAATATCTTATAGGCCAAAGACTTATCCACGAAAGTGTCATTCTTCACAAGTATCTCATACTTAGCAAGTGATTATTTGTAATTAATTCCATTAGTGTTATCTCATGTTATGCCTTTTGTTGACCATATCCTATCCAAGGCATGAAATCTAATATCTGCCATCCTTAATATGGAATAATATCAGCATACATCACCATGTAAAATAACATATATGTTTTGCATCAGTAATTCACATTTATAATAGTTAATATGATTTATGTACAAAAGAAACTGATAGAGGCCAATAAGATAACACAAGCAAAGGTAAGTAGAAGAGTCAACAAGGTAACACTAAATTTTCCGTAACAGTTGGTAGACTAAGCTCAATTCAAAGCTCACTCAATCTGCCTTCAACCCAATCTAACCTCACAACTCAATTGCCAAGTTACAACCAGACTAATAACTTACAACCAGGCTAATAACTTCCACTTCCTCACTAGCAAGTTGCAACTCCAAATCACCATCTTCTTAAATTCTCAACCTCCACATCAACCATCACTCAATTCCCACCTTTGATCCAAACAAGAACCCCAAGATTGACCCTTGATATACCATCCTTCCTTCTCAACTGACCTCTTTCATCAAATAATCCTCAACTCGAAAACTTGCAGAAACACAAGGATGCCGTAACAATTGTTTAAATATACCCATTTAACTAGTTTGGTTGTTTCCAATTGAATATCTATTATCAAATCAGTTTGCCTGATTCTTCCACTCCACTCTCAAATACCATGTATAAAACCAATCTTGCTAACCTTACCGTTTCACTCAATTGAAGCAAATGAGAAGATGGACCTATTTATACAAGCTATGATTCATTGAAGTAATGACAAATATACCGTTATAGATGGAAGAAGAGTGCCTCCTCACTGCAACAGATAATCCTGGCACCATCGACTACTGAAAATGAAAAACACCAATTTCACAATTGAACTGCACAGCAAACCCCAAAATTATAACTCACCTGCCTACACACACCATAAAATAGAGAAGGGGAGACCTAAAATAAGGTGATGGTGATGCTAGAAGTGACTGCAGGTTGCAATGATGGTGTCACACGGGAAGATGAGTGCCGGTGGGAGGAGGGCGGCTAAGAGTGAAGAATGACACAAAAGCAGTTCATGCCATAAGGAAAAAGAGGGAAGGAAAAGGGAGGGCGAGTGAGATGTAAGGCTTAAGTTACGGGCATACCAAATCCTAACCTATTGAACTGATCCCGTTCAATACTATTTCAACCAAAAAACACTCAACTCAACTCCAAATCCTGCCGGATTTAAACCCAAATCAATCTTCACCTAATGCAACCTTAAGTCAAACTAACTTCAAATTTAATTCAAACACCATAAAATCAGCCTATATATTCACCTATTCGATCTCAAATACTGCTAACTACCCACAATTGTACCCCCTAACTTCTTAAACCATAATAAAAGAACAACCACCTATGTATCCATCCACCAAGCCAAAAATATTTCTACAAGATAAACATCACACACTGCATGTGTGAATCATTACATTGTGTAAATGAGAATTTTCCCTCCATGTTATTCTGCAAAAATCAAGAAGCTACAGCACAGTACAATTGCACACGATCTACCTCCCAACTCCATGGCCTGCACATGCTCACCTACCAAATCTCATGCATCAACTGTGGATTTGTAGTTCACTGGACTTTTGCTGCATATGGAACAGCTGCTGATTTGTGTCCAGCTGGACAATGCTTGACTAGATTACTCATTTTATAGGGTATGAGTGTTTTTTTTTTCTCTTGCAAACCTTGATGTACTATCACTGTGGAATGAGGTGATGCAGGTGCACCTGGGAGGCCTATATTAAAGTATTTGGATTTCACTGTTATTTCTCAAGATTTTGGCCTATATCATTATGTACTTTATTGACACAAGTGATACTACGGTCCGATTTTTGTTTATTAGGTTCATATAAGGTAGAAAACACAAAACCATTTTATAATCTATCTTGGTCATCCATGATATGCTGTTTGATTCTTCAAGTTGATCAGGTGGGATCAAATCATTTTATCTTGTGGAATTTAAGGGATAGAACTTTTGATATTTGGATCACTATACTAATCTTTTCTAGAATATCTTCAAGTTCAACACAGTGACAAACTCTACTGTTTATACATCTTTAGGACATGCTTACTTGGAGAAATAAATTGAGAAAAAAACCAGGAGGATGCTTTTTTATTTTTGTATCCCCTCTAAGTTCTTCCTTCCACTTCTCTCCTAGTATAGTGCTTCCTATATGATATGGTAATTCTTGCCAATCTGACAATTTCAAGTATGGCAAGTGATTTTTTTTTTTTTTTTGGGGTTAGGACAGTATGTTTCTGGTCTACAAAATAACAAATAATTTTTTGGTGCACTAAAAGAAAGGAAGACACATATAAAGCGCCATCTTGGTTTTTGGCCACTAGATAGACTGGAATTCAGTTCTTGGTTATTCTTATGGTATTGACAGTCTCTACACCTAGGAATTGGATAGAATTGATTTTATCAGTTGTCCATCTATCGATTTATGGTAATGGTGCTCTCATATTTGCTAGGTTTTGGTTTTGTAGGGCATATGTAATCTCTTAGTTCTTGGACATGTTCATGCAAGCATAGTGTACTTTCATTCACTTGATGTACTTATTTGATTTATGCGTTTCTGCACAGGATCTACTAGAATTTTCTTTTAGAGATTATGTGTTTCTTCAATTCCTTGACAACGTTAAAAAAATCTCTCTAGGGTTGCAGCCTTCGAAACACAGGACATATTGTTGGGGCTGTTATTTTTACTGGTCATGAAACAAAGGTTTGTGTTTAAAGGAGCCCTGCTCTTTGTATCAGTTGTTTTACATTTTAAAACAACTTGTATGTATTTATGACCTCTGATAATCACATGACAGGTTATGATGAACTCTATGAGTGTCCCTTCAAAACGAAGTACATTGGAGAGGAAACTTGATAAACTTATACTTACTCTCTTTGGTGGTTTGTTTTTCATGTGCCTTATTGGAGCCATTGGAAGGTACCGTAAACTTATGTTTGTTTATGAATCTCTATTTCATTCTCGCTATATTTCAGATACAAGGAGCACATGAGTCCCAACTATCAGAGTCAGTAACTTTGATCTTGTTCTGTCATTGAACTATATGTAAGGCAATCTCAGTTAGAATGAATACATTAAGATCTATGCTTAAAAAGTTATTAACATAGTTTTATATGATATGTTAGGGCTTATCTCAACTCTCCATTTGTATCATAGGTTAGTTTTGGTAGTGTCATTTCATGTTATCAGATGCTTTATTCATAATTTTTGAATTATGAAGAGATCAGACTAAAACAGCAGTTAGATCATGTGCTTCATGTTGGTTAATGTATGAAAGCTTGCTAACATTGTACGATGCACCCAAGAGTCTAAGACCATGGAAAAGAGATGCCATTTGTTTTAGGATTTTTTGTATTTCCCCCTTTGAAGTTTTGTTCCTTCATCAAAATGCTCTATAGAGTTAAAAAAAATGTTGAAATATACTCCTAGAGTGTGAAAACTTGTCTTTCCACTCACTGATTATTAGTACCACCTAATGGACTAAATATGTGATGGGTATGTCACTTTTATGCCTTATCACTTCTCCATCAAGTAAAGTAACAGTATCAGTGGTTAAAGGGTGTAATTATAAAAATTCAATTTTTTATTTTTTTTGGGTTGGGGGGGGGTGGAGATGGTTTTAAAACTGGAAAAAGAGAGTAAACTTGGGAGGGGGAATGGAAATTTACTCTGTTTTATCAATCTTTTCTCAAGTGACTAAAATCATGTTGCAGAAATAATTATGTTCAAGGAAATTCATGTTGTTAATGTATGAAAGCTTGTGGACGTTGTTTAATAAACCTAAGGCCATGGAAAAGAAATGCTATTTGTTTTATGCTAATTTTTATTTCTCCCTCTGAAGTTGAGCTCCTTTATCACAATGCTCTCTGGAGTTTCAGAATCACCAGAATATTACCCCTTGAAGTTCCAAACTTTTGTCATTTCACCCTCTAATCATTAACATCACCTAACGGACTAATGACATTGTGTATGCCACTTATGTGCCATGTTGCTTTTCTGTCTAGTAAAGAAATTGTTTTAGTGGTTAGGGGGTGAAAGGATAAGAGTTTGAAAACACTAGGGATTGACAATTTTAAAATTTTGAAGGATTTTTGAAAAAAGAGAGTAAACCTGGGGGTGAAATGAAAATTTTCCTTTCTTTATCAAACATTCTTAAGTAACTACCATCTTACTGCAGAAGTAACTATGGTCAAGGAGCTTTCTCAGTAAAGATAAAATCAAGTAAATATTGGATTTTTTTGCAAATTTTCAAAACCTTTATACCGTTTCATATATATCAAGTGGGTATTTTTATAATACATGTTAAACTTGAGGTACCACTAAGTTCCATATGCAATCAACTGGCATGCAAAAATAACTCAAACTGTAATGCTTTTGATGTGAACACGTTGAGTTAGCATGAAGTTCTATCTATTATCTGCGTATAGAAGAGACTAACAGCATTTCATGCAACTTACTCATCACATAAGTTAATTTTGCAAGCATAGTTTTTCATCTACTATCCTGTTAAATAAAAAATCACAGTATGCCTCAAAATTATTGTATTTCTTGAAACTAAAACAGATGTCAGTGGAGTATCTATATGTCCTAGAATAGTCTTTTAGTACCCATGCACCAGGATAGATTTAATTTTCCCCCAATCATCCTTTCATCATTTTATATTTGCAAGAGAGTAATTAGCTGTACTGCTCAAGCTAAAAACATACCTTGACTATTCTCTTGTTTTGTGCCCTGATGTCCTTGTTAGCTCAAAAACTTCAAATTTCATATCATGCACATGTATCCAGTTATTTGTTTCTGTTAACTCATTGATTGGTATTTACAGTGGAGTCTTTATCAATCGCAAATACTACTACCTTGGACTTTTTGACGATGTGGAGCAGCAGTTTAACCCTAGCAATAGATTTGTGGTAAACTGTGAAAATTTTAAACAGTGAATACTCTATGTCCTGGACTGAATATGGTTTTGTCTTTCTATAGGTCTCAATTCTGACTATGTTCACACTAATAACATTGTACTCAACTATCATTCCCATTTCCCTTTATGTTTCCATTGAGGTGAGTGCTATTTCAAGTTCACAATGTGTCTCATTTAATATAACAAGAATTTTATGTGATGGTTTCTTTTTCAGATGATCAAGTTCATTCAGTGTGCTCAGTTTATCAACAAAGATTTGCATATGTATCATGCTGAAACTAATACCCCAGCATTAGCACGGACATCAAATTTGAATGAGGAACTTGGGCAGGTAATGGCTTCTAGTTATTTTCATTCTACTAACATATTTATTATTCTAGACTCTAGTATCTGTTTATCTATGGGTTTAGATAAGATTCAGCTATAGTAAATGTAATTGGATTATTCAGTTACATAGTAATATGCTCATCATGTTAAAATTTTTATGCATTATTTGAGTGTTGTCACTTATCCATGTCAACGCTGCAGTTTTTTCTAGTCTTATTTGTTTCCAGGTGAATGCAAACATGTTACCGAATTAGCTTTATTATGAAAATGAATGTGATTTGGCTAACCATGTTCAAGATCAACTGATCCAGAACGAAATCAGACAATTCCTATACTGAAATACAGAGCAAGTGCCAGGATTCTAGTCCTTCCCCCGAGTTAACTCTGGTCAGGAGGCGAGTTCAGGGGCGGCTCAAGGCATAGGCCATTAAGGCCCTAGAGCCCCTGTTATATTGGGGCCACCCAATTTTATATATATATATTATAAAATATGATTATTATTTTAGAAATATATGAATTTGGATATCAAATATTTAAAATTATAGTGAAAATAAGTTTTAGTCGATTTATTTTTTATGATATTTTAATTATTTACTAACCAAATTAGATTTTGTTTACTTGTCAAGATTAGATTTGATTGATAATTTTTAATTTTTTTTTACTGTTGGAGCAAAAGGTAAAGTTATCACCTAGCGGCCTCTTCAGAGAGACCTCATACTTTTTGGAAGGGTGTAAAGCGGCCTCTGCAGGGCGTCCCTCACTCTTTGGAAGGGTGTAAAATCACGGGGGATATTTGTTCTAATGCAACAACCCTTTACATGGGGAAGGTTAATTTTTTACCGTTAAACTTAAATTTGGTTGGTATTTTTTTATTTTTATTAAAATTTGATCATAATTTTTAATTTTTTTATTGATAAAAAATTAATTTACCGATCAAAATTAAGTTTGGTTTATAAATTAAAAATATTTATTGCTTATGCTAATTGATATTTAAAAAAAAATACTTTAGAAAATCAAAAACATATTTAATATTGTACTGTTATTTATCTCTAAATTTTACTTTTTTCCTTTTTCTTTTTCCTCCTTCATTATCTTGTGCCCTTGCTCGTCTACAAGTTAGTAAACATGCTCTTTTTTTTTTGAATAATTCTTCATCAATGTTTACCAGTTAAATATTTTTGGCTAAATAAATTTAATTGATAATATATTAAAGTTTAAATTGATAAAAGGCAACAAGATGAGCCAATGCGGGATCCCAGGGAAAGGTCTATTGTACACAGTAGCTATATATGTTGCTCAAACCTGTTACCTCTTGGTGACGCAACAATGATTTTACCTTTATGTCAAGATTTCCCTTCATCCAAGTTAAAATTGATTGATAAGTTTTTTAAAAAATAGGAATTAAAATATATATTAATTGTATTGTAATAATATATTACTCATTGCCAAATTAGTTAGTATTCTTAATATTTTACTGGCAAAATTTAACTTTATTTATTTAATTAAAAATATTCATTAGACAATATGTATTATATTTTAATAAATTATGCTCGAAAATTTAACATAAATTTGTAGTTTTAAAATTTTACTAATAAATAAGTGAGGTTTGGAAAAGATAGAGTTTGAAATAGTCTTTTGCCAGGTATGAAATTGTCCTTTCAAATTTTACTAATAAAATTAAATATCTCTAATAATATTTTTAATATTTGTTTTTTAAGAAAATATTAATGCCTTAAAAAAAATATTCTGCCTAGGGCCTCAAGAATGGGTGAGAAAGCCCTGGGCGAGTTACTGTCAATTATAAACCCTTCTCTACTGTACCAATTGATTGAGCTTGCTTAAGCTAGTTTAATA
>JBBPFP011042093.1:0-13031 GCA_037974795.1 Kaempferia galanga | reverse complement strand
ATTTGATGAAGTTTAAATAATTTTGATCAATTTAATAAAAGATTATTTTGATATAACAATATTCAGGATTTAAAATTTAATATCCAAGGTTTTAGAGTTTATGAGATAGGGTTTACAATGATGCAGTAGTTAATTACTAGCTAGTTTTTCTATAACTTAATTTTTATAAGCAGCTGCTCACTTGTAAAATAATTTTGATAATTTAAAATAATGTTCATAAAGTTTAAATAATTTTAACTATCAAAAAGTATTTTGAGATTTAAAATTTAAGTTTTGAAGATTAAAGTTTGTAGCTACAACTATGTAGCAACTTTGATAAATGATTTTAACCAACTTTAAGTGATTTTAATAAAATTTAAATAATTTTGATCTAAAGAGATTTTGAAATAATAGTACGTTGTATATAATATTTTTAAATTAAAAAAGAATATTTAAATTGTCTATATGTTAGTAACTACCAAGCATGGCTACTACAAGATAAAAGTTAAAGTATTTTCAAAAAATTAGAGTCCTAAAGAGATATTTCTTTAAATATATATCTTCCCATCTTAAATATCCCTTAGTGTGATAGTTAAAAATAGATATATTTAAAATCATCTGGCATAGAGTTAGCTAGTAAAAAGTAAATCGAACAGTTGCAGCAACACATGGCCGCTCTCACACACCGCTAATGTTGTAGCAACCGTTGTTGAGATATTTGAGAGTGTAATATTTTAGTAGGTGGGCCCATAAATATTTAATTGATATAATATTTAATTATGAAATTTATAATATTTATAATGTGAGATATTTAATTGATATAGACATGACGATCATAAATATTTAGAAGATACATTTAATGTTATTTGGATGCTCTAATGTGATAACAATATGGTAAATAGTAAAATTTTAAGTTTCATTATTGTAAAAAAATAAAAATAAAAATAAAAAAGAGAGCAAAGCATTATAATGGGACAGAGTTTTGACTAACTTGTAAGAATTCTAAATAATTTATGATAATTTCAAATTTTAATCAAAATTACGTGAACTATTTTCTCCATATTAAAGATTTTTTTATTAAAATTGTCATGTATATGTGCATTTTAGTATAAAAAATAGGATAAAGAGCTGTTCCCTATCTGATCCGAGACAGCTGATTAACTGATGCGCTGAGTTGGCACGCCCGTGGTCGCTACATTGCCCGCTTTGCCAACAAGGCCTACTTTATATAACACAGCTGATTTCCTGACGTACTGAGTTGGCACACACGTGCACAATACCGGGTCGGCTTTGTCAAGTAAAATCTTGTCCACCCGCTGACCCATATCCTTACCAGCTTAGCACGCCTCCTCCGTCTGACAATTTGCGCATTACACCCGCGTCTCAATAGACCCACTCACTTTTCGAAACGTGTGCATTTAGTCAGTGGGCCCCGCAAGGCCACGGCTTAAAAAAGGCACGGGTTTGGGAGTAAAGCCGGTCGAAATAGAAAACCATCCTCCTTCCGCCGTCGTCAGTCGTCTCCGTCGGTCGTTCTCTTCTATGCGGATCGACGTTGAAGAGATAAAGGCGGCGGAGTAGTCGAAGAAGGAAAACCCTAGATATTCGTCCTATAATCGAGTCGATGATCCCGTTGAGCATTGGAACTGTGGAGAGTCCTTCCCGATCCCTGCCGATCTAGGCCTTCTCCTCGATTGGGGCCGTGCGAAGGAGCTGACGGCTGGGAGAGGATCGAAGGAGTGCGGAATTTCTTAGATCGGTAGCCCTGGCTGGGTATTTTTCGGGTTGGGGTAGTTTTGCCTGGCGGGTTATGGGAACGACGGGATCGAAGCTCGAGAAGGCTCTCGGCGAGCAGTTCCCGGAAGGCGAGCGGTACTTTGGCCTTGAGAACTTTGGCAACACCTGCTACTGCAACAGCGTCTTGCAGGTTCCCCTTTCTTCTTCTTCTTCTTTCAGAATGCTTAGCAATGTGAAACTCTCGTCAAAATTTAATTTTTTTTTATGGGCTCACCCCTTTTGTCCTTTTCTGTTTGACGAAGGAGGATCCGGATGTGATTGCCTTTAGACTTTTGTTCTTCTCTTTACCTAGTTCTTTCAGACTTTTTAACTTGATGCTCCTGTGAAATTCCCTTTCATCTTGAGAAATGTCAACGTTTTTTATGTTTGCCTTGTTATCTCAAGTACTACCGATTTGATTGTTTTACCTTCGAATTTTTATGCCTTGTTTGAACGGACAAAACAAAGAAAAAACAAGGAACTTAAGAATTGGAATTCTAGTTGTCAAAAAAAAAGGGTGGGGAGTTCTAAATCCTGACGTTGGTGACCGGGTTTCTATATCACCCACTTCCTTTGCTTACATCGTTTTGATAAGGACATGTTCTCGTTGAATATGAGAAATTGATATTCAGGCAACTACACTCTGTACGGATCAAACAGAAAATAATAATTCTTAGGACATATGAAATAATTGCGTAATCTGAGATTCATGTCTTGAAAATCAGAACTTTCTATTTACTAGTAAGATTCTTATATCTTAAGGCAATTAACTCTTTTTCCGATATCAAGGCCCTTGGCGGGTTAGTTCTATGCCACTATCAGTTAATTAGAACAAATATCAGTGATCTGCTTCGGAGGAAATGTAGCGCTTCACAAATCATGCTTGGAAACATGTTTATATATTAAAGTGGACAGGAATATATAAGATGAATTAGAAACTATTGGCCACGCTTGAATCCTATAAATTACAGAATATCATGGTAGATGTGGTTGAATCTTGTGGCTCCCTAATCATTGTATAACCGAAAGGAACAGTATTCTTTTCTTTCACATATCACTTCAAGCAATCATATTTGTGAAATCTCAACTCAAGAGATAAATAAACTTTTGTTGTTGATTTGGGAGTTATTATACAATTGAGACATGTAAAATATTAACTATGATCTCTTTTGATTTTTCTTATTTTTAGATTTTCTTTAAAATGATCCTTGGTCTTTTTAACTTTGATACTTTTCAAGTATGTATATTGTCAATAAATTGAATACTAACTTTGGTCTTTTTAGCTTCCTCATTTCCAATATGATATTTTGGGGTAGCTCACTAATAAGTTGCTATATTGTTTGTTGATTTTATGATGAATAATTTCTTGCCAATTATCCTTAAATTTACTGTTAAATTGGGGTTGAGCCTATTCCGTCTAAAAATGGTTTGTCATTTGAGATGGAATTGACCCAACCCCAATTTAACATGACATTAGAGTTAGACTTGTACCTTTGAGATATGATGGGCGTGAGGGACTGTGTTGAAGCTACGATGTTCCATGTCTATTAGTCTCATGTGAACAAGTGTGACACTCCATTAGTGCTATAGTAGAAGGGTATTTTTCCTCTCAACGAACTAGTCATTTTGAGATGAAATGCTCTACTCCAATTCAACATCAACCATCAACCCACAAGATAAGTACCTATTATAAGCTTGAAATTTAGTGAATTGCAAGAGAGTGAAAGATAAAGAAATTTCTGCTGTCTCAAAAAGCTTTTGATAATTGACATGAACACAGATAGTAGAATAACTTTGGCAGTCAAGATTTGATCACATCACTTGGGCTAGCTTAAGCTATTAGCTATCAGGAAAAGGACTAAAATTGTGGAATAAAGGACATGTAATGACCTAATCATCTTATTGCTGTTATGGAACAAAACTAACCTTCCATAGAAAATTTAGTCAAAATGTAAACTAAGCATTCCAGTTAAGAACCTGTAGCGTGTTCCTGCTGTTGATCTAATTGATTGGGTTGTCATGCTTGCTTCCAGGCTCTTTTTTTCTGTGCCCCTTTCCGGGAGCAATTGCTGGAATATCATGAAAAGAATAAAAACAATGGTGACGCAGAGGAGAATCTTTTGACATGTCTTGCTGACCTATTTTCTCAGGTGTGTAATTTCTTGAAGATGATTATCCTTATTAATGTAAATTTTAAAGATATTGCAGTTTGTTATAGATCTAAAAGTAATAAAAAAATCCTGTGGCATAATAATGTTTCTGCTTTCTTGTTAGCTGGATTGATAAACTATCATCTTCTTTCTAACTTGATTATCATTTTCTAAAGCTGCAGAATCATTGGCTCTCAAACTTGTTAGACAATACATGACTTTTGCAAATGTTAAAATTTCTTGTAATTGTATCGTATTATTGGATATGACTGTCAAGTATTAGATTGCTAATGTTCATTTAAGTCACAAACCTGAGTCTATTGTAATCCTTTTTCGAGTGGTGCGGTTCTTGAAAATGTTCCAAGATCTAATTTAATGCCATGTTCATTCATTTTTGAAAGTTTATATAACCAGGTAACGCATATAATCCTGTCAAGTTGCATTCTACTCTGTGCAGATCAGTTCTCAAAAGAAGAAAACTGGTGTTGTCTCTCCCAGGCGCTTTGTGCAAAGGGTGAAGAAACAAAATGAGTTGTTTCGTAGTCACATGCACCAGGTAAAATAATTTAGATCTTATTGTGTAAATTTGGAGGATCTGCTCATTAATTTTTTTTCCTTTTAAAAAAGACAAACTTGAGATCAACGAAGACAGTTATATCTTGGTACATTCACAGGATGCTCATGAGTTTTTGAATTTCCTGCTCAACGAGCTTGTTGATATTCTAGAGAAAGAAGCCAATATTCCAAAGTCCTCATCCGAGGCCTCATCGATGCCTCAAAAACTTGCAAATGGCCAAACTAATCTGCATGTCAATGGTGTAACAAAAGAGCCCCTTGTTCCTTGGGTTCACAAAAGTTTTCAAGTAAGAACTTTCTGTGACTGGTTCCTCGTTGCTTTTATTTTGAAAATACGAACCAAAAATAGATTCTCAATGGTCATTGTTTTATACAGGGCACTCTTACCAATGAAACAAAATGTTTGCTTTGTGAAACTGTTACTGCTAGAGATGAACCATTTTTGGACCTCAGCCTCGACATTGAGCAAAATAGTTCAATCACAAGCTGTCTCAAAAATTTCAGCTCAACTGAAACCCTCAATGCAGAAGATAAGTTCTTCTGTGACAAATGTTGCAGGTAATTTTATGTCATTGATCCTGCTGCTTCCTCTTATCATCTCATATTCCCTTTTTCTGAGAATCTTGTGGAGCAACTCTCCATGACCAACATAACTTTTGCATTGTCAACGCATAGTTAGCGGGTTTATTTTCGGAGACATAATTTGGATGGGCATACCACATCACGATAATTGATATAAGCTTTCAAAATGAAAAGTATATTTGATGATTGACAGAGATTTTGTTAAAGCGGATGATTTTGAGGTTTCACCTGAGCAGCATTTCATCATTTTAGCGCTATGAGTATGTCGATCAAGTTGAGTTTTGCTACATTTGCTCCATCCTTGAGAAATCATCATTTTAAGTAATTTGGTTGTAGTTAATGTCAACATGCTATGTAGAAACCAAAATTCAGTGACTGTTTTTGCCAATTACTTTGCATCATCAAGTGTGAACTGTTAGTATATTTTGGCATATTTGAGCAGCTTGCAAGAGGCCCAAAAAAGAATGAAGATCAAGAAGCCACCTAACATCCTCGTAATCCATCTGAAGCGCTTCAAATATATCGAGCAGCTGGGCCGCTACAAGAAGCTCCTCTACCGTGTCGTCTTTCCCTTAGAGTTGAAACTGAACAACACTGTCGAGAATTCAGATACAGAGTATGCTCTCTTTGCTGTTGTGGTTCATGTGGGAGTTGGCCCCAACCACGGACACTATGTCAGTCTCGTGAAGAGTCACAACCATTGGCTTTATTTCGACGATGAAAACGTCGAAATGATCGATGAATCGACTGTCCAAACATACTTTGGGTCGGCACAAGAGTACACAGGTAACACTGATCACGGGTACATTCTGTTCTACGAGAGCCTCAATAGTAAAAGATGAAAGATGTTTTTGCCTCTTGAATTTTTAGGCACCTTCCATTTTTTCTCTCTTCTCCTCCCTTACCATTCCATGATCTTTCTCGATCAACCCTGAAGCTTTTCCAGGGGACGCCATAGTTATAGAACAAATACAGTCTGATGGTGGAATCCATCTTGTTCAGTACTAATAATTCGCATCACAAAAGGTATCATGAAAGTAAATCCTTTGTGACATACATATACTGCAAAAATACAGAGTTTAACCGTGCCTGTCGCAAGTTTGTATTAAGCTGTGTCATTTCATAATTCAGAGAGAATTATGGACGGTGTGTGTATCAGAGTTTTTATGGAATGCAGACAATGACAAAGTAAATTTTTACTAGAGCATGTGAACCATTAGATTTGAAGAAGAAGAAGCAGCTCCATTTCTGACAGAAGCTCAATGAAACCTCTCAGTAGATAAACTCAAGAGTGTAAGTGGCATCTGTTTCCCACTTACCTCCTTTTTCGTCGCATGACGTCTCTTAATCCGTTCGTCAAGCTTGTAGCCAAGAAACGCCGGGAAGACAAGTAATTCTCTGACGTCGCGCTCCATTTCTTCGACGAGGAACTCCATTTTCTTCTCCAGTGATTCATGGTTATACTGCAGCACCTGAGGATGCTTCTTGCTCATCACTACTATGTCCTCGCAAGAGAACCCGTAGCTCAGGAAGAGCCCAATGACTCTCTGCATGTTCTCGCAGCTCGTTCTCGTAGCGGCTCCAAATGCCCACGCCAACTCCCTACTCCGATGCTCGTACCCAATCTTAACAAGGAAATTCAGCTTCTTGGAGAGGTTTTCCTCCCAGGAGAGGCTCATGAACAGGGGAGCCTTGACCAGGAACTTGAAGATATCCACTGCGTCCATATTGCATTGCTTCAAGAACTCGATCCGAGGCTCGAGCTTCCGCTCCTTGCTGACACTGAAGATTTTAGGATATACCATCGCAATCTTGAACAGCTCTTCATTGGAGATGCCGACTGATCTCCAGAACGCCAGGTGGGACTCGTAATGCTCTACGGTGTAGGATAACAACGCAGGCAATTTGGAGAGCAGGACTCGGACGGCGGCCGCATCCCCACCGCCAAGCTCGACGAGGAACTCAACTCTGGGAGTTAATTGGCTACGGAGATCTAGATTCAGAAGCATAGGCCGGCGGAGGATCAATTCAGGCCATCCGTAATGCTTCAGGAAGAGAACCATCTGTTCCAAGTCTCTCAGGGGCCTTTCGCAGAACACCTTCCTGATGTGAACGTGGGTGAGGACGTGCCCTAGCTTATCGCTTGGCACGCCGTGGTCTAGTAGCATGGTGGATCCGCCGACGATGCTCTCGAGGAACTGGAGAGGAATACTCGTCAAAATCTGCTCCAGCTTCGCCGGCTTGATCCCCTTCAACTCACGCAGCGCGAAGTCGAGGAACGGGCCGAACTCGGGTTGCGACAGAACGTCGGGGCGCCGGACTACGGTGCGGCTGAGCTCGAGTCCGGAGATGCCGAGGCTCCGCAGTGCGAGGACGCGGCCGCGGAGGGACGGCAGAGGCGCGCGATCGAGCTCGGGGTGCGCGAGGAGGAGCGCCTCGGCTTCGTTCTCGTCCAAATGGAGCTCGCGCAGGAAGGACAACGCAAAGGGCGAACCATTCGTGGCCGCGCGTGCGATGCAGAGACGAGACCGGAGGTCGGTGGTGGGGGCAGGAAGGTGGACAGAGACTAGACTGCCGCCTCCGATGGCTGGAGAAAGGCCAAGTAGAGTCAACCACATGGGGGTGAAGCGCAAGGGCAAGGCGGGTCCTCTCGCCGCCGCGGCTGCCGACCGGCGAAACCGATGATTCCCCGACGGCGACGGCGAGAAGGTTGGAGAAGATTATCGAAGTAATTTATGCGGTGAGGCTCAAACCTCTAGCGGGGGCCCGCTTGACTGCTATATATTCCATTGGCCTACCCAATTCGGCCCAACCGGCCTGCTTAAACCAATTGTCTACTACTCTGTTCTATCGGACCACTCTATTCGGTCCAACCGGCCGGCTGATTTCCACTTTTGTCCATAACTATAAAGCATGAAAATTGCTAAATCGGATGCCTAAATAAATACGAAGCCCAATTAATTACTGCGCTATCGGGAATTGAGGAGCACTGCACGCTGTTGAAAGATCGAGTGCAACCTCCATTGTAAAACAAAATCTAAAACACGCTTGAATCGCGCAAAATCTCAGGCTTGTTCGCTTTCGATCGATCCGACCGGTTTTAAAGTTCGTTTCATAGAATTGGCAATGTACCAGAAACCATCATTATTTGGCACGGGTAGTTGGGACTTAGGAGCTTTTAAGAGCAAGGAACAGCGACCCCTCTCTCACGCACCCTACGGTACCAGCCAATGAGAGACTCCCCACGCTCTTATTGATGGTGCGTTCCTCTCTCTCTTCCTCCTCTTCGCCACTGCGTGCACCTGCTTCCTTCTCCATCTTCCTCCTCTTCCTTGGTGGTTTAGGGCTGCGGCGGCGGGGGTTGAGTGGAACTGGTGCGGGAACCGAGGCGGAGATGCGGCGCGAGGCGGCGCTGCAGGCGAGCTTGCTGGCGCTGGCGGCGGTGATGGTCCTGGTCGGGATCTGGACCTTCTCCCTCAAGAAGATGCTAGGCACGTACGCCTTCGGGATCATGGGGATCGCCGGAATACTTTTGCCCGACTGGGATTATTTCGATCGGGACTTCTCACAGTGGTTCACGCCCATGCCAGCTCGGAGAACCCCCGGCGTCACTACGGCTCACGATACTTTTAGGTTTGAGTTCGATCCCGTTTATTCCTTGCTTTCCTTGGTCCTTTCTTGATGTTTAGGCATTGTATCCTCTTCTGATGATCAATTTGTTTTTTCCTCTTCATTTAGCTCCAAAGTTTTGATTTTTCTTTTATCATGCTTAGGTTAGGAAATGCAGTATTGGGGCGCAGGAAATCCAATTTTATTGGGTGGTATAATGGCGAATAGTTGTTACTACCTGCATTATTATCATCTCTATCAGATTATCACTGTCCATGTTTTGTTACTAAATATTAGCGTGTACAATTTGATACTAAATAACCTTACAGTTGAACGATTTTTTACAATATTTTGATGTAGTGAGGACAATACAATCAAGGGAAAATATGGCATGTTAATGAAAAATTTAGAGTTCGGACACCCTGCCAATGCAAAACCCCTGTGAATGACCAATCTCGACTAAATAGCAATCGATATTAATTTAAATTTTTTGTAAAAAGGAGCTTCGATGGGTAGTTTGCTTTTTTAGCAATGGAAAATTAATTTAATTTTGTTATTTGAGTTCATCAAACTGTCTAGTGAGCTTCATACATTGTTTGTCTAGTGAGCTGCCAATTTCACTATGCAATTTGATGTTCTATGAAGAATACTTTGGTGTATAATAGGTTAGGCAGGGGATACAATTGTCCATTTTCGAAATAAAGGGACTCAGAATTTTTCTGTAGTAGATGATTGGTCTATGTATTTTATCTATGATCCATAGAACAACAAAGGAAAAGGAAAGTATTGGGAAAAGCAACTAATGCTTATCAGTTCCATCGAGTAGGAGACTTGAAATCTAATGAAAGTTTTGTCTCACTAGTACAAACTATCATCATATATTGTTGAAGAGTTATTCTTGCTGGAAATACTTCTTCAGTGGAGCATAATGAGGAAGACATATGAATCATACATGACGTGGAAACTTCTCCCTCTAATACATGATTGTTGTGACTTTGTCAGGTTCATTGATAATGTCAGCATCATATGAGTTAAGTTAATTTCTTGTTATACATGCTTCATTGAAGAGTAATAATAGAATTTCATCACTACTTGGTATTAAGAATCCTATTGTGTCATTTAGCATGTGAATCATGTTGAGGAACAATTATGATTCAATAATTTCATGGTTGTTTAGATACTAATCCGTTGATGGACGAGTTGATCTCAGAAAAATGAATTAACTAATATCACATGATTGTACAAATGTGCATGTATTGCAAGAATCATGGTTTCCTTCTAGTTCCTGCTCTTTTTGAGTTTGGCAAAGACAGTGATGTCTTATAGTTTTTTGGTTTTTTTTTTCTTCTATAGACGATACATTTGGGAGTTATCAAAGAACAAAACATGTGTTATTTCCCTTATTTGTTACATTCAAATTTTCTTTTAATTCAATATAATCAGCTACTTTTAAGGAAATTTTGTTCGTTGTCCAAGAAAATTGAATTAACCATGTTTGCCATAATGTCTATGAGTTAATAGAAATGTATTGTCGTTAGAACAAACATTATCGAAACTATAAGTACTTGGCAGTTAGACTCATTTTTTTGCTGAATGACTTGTCCTACAACAACTTTGAGTTACATTGAACCATAAGTACTTCAGGTCTCACTTGTGTTTCCTTGTTGAAAGTCTTGAAAGTTACCATGAGTTTGCAATTAAGTTAATGCTCCATTTGTGGTCTTATACAAAGAATGAATTATCTTCATCAATTTAGCTCTTATTTTTAAATTTGACAGTGTACTATTTCTGTTCCAATGTTCAATATTGTTCATTATTGTCGTCCTGATAAATGCCCTAATAGAATGTTAACCTGCTGGATACATTGTCACAAGAAGTTCATTTAATCGTCGGAGAATTAGAAGACTCTAAGCTTTGAAATTTTGACTTGAATGAGATATATATCAAGTCATCCAAAAATTTGTTGGTTCACCATTACTTAATTCATAATACTTTAGCCTAATGGCATTATCCACTTAGAATTACATGTCTCAAGTTTGAAGAAGTAATATGCTATATACTTTTTTTTTTTTTTGCTTTAGTAAAGAGAAAATAGATTTATCAGATTATGAAAATCTTCATTAGATATAGAAGAATTTACATATGTCTAAATTCAAAAGGGTCTCCCAATTTAGTTTTTTCTTTTTGAAAATGTCTAAGAGTTTTAGATGAGAATTATGCTAAAGAAAATTTTCGCATTATAATGTAGTTGATCATGAGTCACCATGGTGGATGTATGATTGTTGTTGATGTAGGATTGCTTGTTTGATATACACATGAGATGTTATATTAATCTAATGATGTCTTAAACAAACTACAGGATATTTATCTCAACATCTTAAACACCAAATGTGGGTGAATTATATTCATCATCCTTTTTACAGACTTCGCCAATTGAGGATGATTCAGTAACAAAAGTGATATAAACAAGCAGTTAAAACTTTTTAGTTTCTAATTGTTTTTCCATTTGCAGGTTTAAATTTCACCCTCTGCGGGTGACCATAATCACCTTGATTTATGGCTTTGGACTCTACAAGTGGTGGAAGTTCCTATCAACTTAGCTCCTTTGGCAATCAAATGAACTACACATTTCTTATTTCAATTCTCTACTAAAACAACCTTTTAGATGATGAGCTATTTGAGTATTTGCCCACCAAATGAGTTACACTTATTTTCCAAATCTCAACTGATACAATCTTTTAGATAATGAGCTATTTTGAGTATTTGTCTATCCTTTATGTCTTTACATTTTCATTCTTTTGTGTCATAAGTAGAACTACATAGGATTAGTTTGGATCTTATTTCTCTGTCACTTTAAAACTAAATGTAATCTTGGTTATATACACATTCGTTGTTTTATCTCTTGCTCCTATCTTTACTAATCTTTGTAGATCATCTGAGGGGTTTGGGACCTTGTGAATTTGTTTGTGTTGTTTGGCTTTGTTTCTTTGAAATTGGATAAATCAGTAAATGAAGGGGTAATCGACTAAAGAGAGTTCAATGAAAACTCACATATATTAAACTAATGAGAACGGATGGAATTCACTCTGTTAATCTAAAAAGGCTTGTTGCAATGAAAGAGAGGTGTACTGGTAGACAAATAAAAAAAATAAAGAACATATGAAATCAAAATATAATCTGTCAAGTCAACGAAATTTTTAATAATTCTTTATATTTACAAATCTGCGATCTCAATACAAACATGTTTTTAATAGTAAAAAATGCTAGTTGTATAAAAGAGCCTAAAATCTACTCGTGCTTTAGAATTTCCAAATCAATTAGTTCATTCTATTTAATTCTTTTCAATTTTTTTATCCATTTTGGAGTAATCTATTTTGAAGGAACGGTAAAGTTGTTACCAGATAACTTTATAAGAGTGTATAATTCTTTTAAATATTTATGATTATTTCACTGTCATTTCATTAATTTATATCTAATTTTATATTTAAATAGAATTAATTATATTTTTCAATTTAATATATTTTGATCGTGTCGGAAACCGGGAGGCTAGCGCTGGATCACACGGTGTTGAGGTAGCTCTGTTGTTGACTCCACGAAGACTCCTAGGTGTGGTGCTCTGAGATTCAAGGCCCGGTAAGCACTCACACAAATCTAAGCAAAAGTTAGAGATCGGGTCAAAGAAAGGGTCCTAGCTCTAGTACTCCGACGCTCAAGTCAGTTGGAGGCTCTCGAGGAAGCAAGTAGAGCTGTGGATGAACAGTAGTTATGTATGCATACCTCCATCGAAGACTAAGAACCCTTATTTATAATAAGGGTTTTATCCCTTGACACGCATATCAATGTGCTACCTGCAAAGGGCAAATTGTTTTTGACCCTCTGACACATTTCCCCATCTAGGCATGTCGTATCTGTACTGTGTTAGACTTTGGGAGCTTCGGTCGTATAAAAAATATACTGCACATCCTCTGGTGTCTGGTCCTTTGGCATTTGGCCTGCTAGACGACAAAAAGGATAGGTAGAGTGATAGGGCAAGGAGGTTCTGACCACCCCCCTATCTTTGGTATATTTGGCCGACTGGTTCACCTTTCCGATCGATTGGTTTGCGAGACCATAGTGCTGATAACTGAGCACGTCAGTATGCCTAGCCGAATGGCTGACCTTTTCGATCTGTCGGTCTGTCAGGCTGTGCTAGTGATCCCAGGGTTGACTTTGGAGCGTCTTCTGAACCAGCTCATCTGCCCAGTCGGCTTGCTGAGAGCCTGCGTATTCGAGTCAGCAGGGCAGACGGCTGGTTGGCTCAGTAGACCTACATCACAGACTCAGAAACCTGGTTAGTTGACCAAGTCATTTGGCTTAAGG
>JBBPFP011041776.1:0-13034 GCA_037974795.1 Kaempferia galanga | reverse complement strand
CAAGCTTATTACGACGATATTGGCAACGAACTTATATCGTCGCTAAGAAGTGTTAACGGCGAAATACGCCCATTTAGTGATGAAAAAATCATCGTTAAATAATTGATTTCTTGTAGTGAAAGTCTAACTCAATAATTAAAGTTAAATATTTGATTATTAATAGGATAAACCTACACGCTTTTAAATTAATTAGCATTTCATCACAAAGGTTTGCCTCGTAGATTATATTCTTCAACCACTTAACTCTGTTTATAATTTAGTATTCAATACTTTGACAAGAATAAACTGTATGTTAATTATTAAATTATAAACTAATCCTCGGTGGTTCGCGCGAACAGCTTCGAACAAATTTTAATTAAAAAAAAAGTGCACTAATATTTGAATTAATTTGACACAATTTATTAATAAGATTACAAAAATAATAATAATAAATAAGCAAGATGTTCTTTTAATATAATAAATAAACTTGTTTGCTAATATGCCCTGCTAGTCCGCATAAATAAAAGATATACAAGGTTATACCCGTCAAAAGATATTTATTCATGTCCACGTGGGGTCCATTTGGCGTGCACCTGCCACTAAATCCTGGGCCCTGTCCTGCCGCTTCCACTATCAAATAGCAATCAATTCCCTGCCCCACCAAACCCCAAACACTGATTAATAAATAATAGATTAACAAGGTGATTAGTAGTTAATTAACTTGAATTTGATAATTCGTTGCAAAAGGATTTCCCTTAAATATTGTTAATAGTTATTTTATTTCGCAATGAAATAGTTACTTTATATTTAGTTAGTGATGTATTCAAATTTAATAAAATCACCTTAATTATTATATTTTTAATTTGGATCAATTTTTTTATAAATAAAAAAATATTAATTATAGAACATCAGTTCAACTAATGTAAAAATTTAATTCATATTTTTCTCGAAGAAAGTGATGGAAAATTGTATATTTAATTTTTTTTTACTCTATAACTAAAATAATTTAAAAACATATAGTTACAAATTAAATTTATAAAAATATTAATATGGATATTAACAAAAAAAAAACTATTAATTTAAAGAAGATAATTTTGGTTTGCTAGCTAAAATAAATTTATAAAAGCATGGAAATTATTTTCTCCTAAAAAAGTTAGATAAATTGTAAACTAAACTCTTAATTTGTAAAAAAAAAAAAAAAAGAAGTTGACTCATTTTGAATTGTTTGTTTATTATTTAGTCCATTTACTTCATTTGATCAAAATTTTTATTGTAATCTTAACCTGCTTCATTCGATCAAGTTGAAGAAATTTTAATCAAGCTTTAAGAATAATAATATTTGATATAATAGTATTTCATAAGTAGTAATTTTGATAAAATGGAGCAATTTTTCTTTACATTGTAGTAATTTTGGCCAAATCTCCTACAGCAAAGATATTTTTTTTGGATAAAAATAGAATGGATATACTACTTTGATATTTTTAAAAATTATGCCACCCTTTTGATATTTGCAATGAAAAGTCATAAATTCTACAAACCAAAATCAAATGCAGCATTAATACTAAAAAGTGTTTAGAAAATTTCACTTAGATATGTATTTTAGGAGTGTTATGAACGACATGAGCTGCTGCTTTTTAGAATCATTCTTCATAAACAAACTCCCTAAAGATGTTCTTAAAACAATGTGTGCTACCAAAGATGAGGTGTATATCCAACTAAAGTTCATAAGTTGACTTGATGCTATCTATCAAATTTTCTTTTTTCTTCCCCTTAATTAGAACAATATTTGTTATTGTTCTAATTAAGCGAGGATTTTCCTTAATTTGTCAAGGAGATCCATTGTCAACCATCCACAACAATCAGAAAACTGGTTTTGGCAACTGATTCTACAGTAGATAAAATACAAAGCCAACCAATCAGATTGAATTATTCAAAGGGAAAACACTCAGAAGAAATTAAAAAACAATGGAAGATGCAGAAGAATGTTTTAAAGTGCTTTGTTAGAAGCACCTAATGCAATCTGACAGCATAACCTGAAAGAGAGATGATTCCAATGGTTTCTTTTTCCTGACTAATTCCAACCAACCAGAGTTTGTTTGATGTAAGTTTTATCTCATCTTTTTTGCCCTTTTTCTTTTGTCTCTTTTCATTTTCTTTTATTTTATTTTATCATCACTTCTGAAAGAAAGCATAAGTTGCAGGTGCATGCATGCATGCATGCTGTGGACCAAAGATTGCTTCCAAATCTACTCTTCTAGCTGTGGATTGACCTTGTGCTTGTCAAATCTTTATGAGTTTGAGATGTGCCTCTAGCTTTCTCTTACAATTCCAAAATTTTCATGTTATCAGATGACAACTTGTTTGATCCTTAGTAAAATATAACAAGCAACACAGAGACTTGTGTGACAAAGGAAGAGCAGTAGTTGGGGTCACTCTTTGCTTCCTCTTTATGATTTGGAATTTGGAGCAAGCACATCAAATTAGTTTGGCATTGAAATCCAAAGTTGAAAACTTATGTTAGATAGTGTTATTAGTGCCTTTCAGTATCAGATTGACCAATCAAACTCAATTTACTTTCCTAATTCTTCTAGCCAACCAATCCATCTATTCCATCCGACCTTCTCGACTCATCTAATCCACTGTAGTGTTCAACTAGATTTGCCAACCCGACCCCCAATCGACTTGCTCAATTCGATTGGTTTCGCAAAGTATAGTACTAAAAGATTCAATGTTTTTCTTTTTGGTAATCCAGGTACCTGGGCCTTTAGTCCAATTAATCCTTAAGGTGGATAATGGACCCCACAAGCTAGCCACCAGGTAAATCCAAGAAGCATAGATGGATCCTAACATGACACAACAACTTTTACGAGGGTGGCTAGGATTTTTAAGCCACAAATAGGAATAGAACTATAAATAAGTCAAATCGGGTTCAATTTTATATTGTTCGATCTTATTTGATAAGCTATCTGAATTAAGCCAAGCTTGGCCAAACCTAAAATCAACCAAGTCATTGCAATGGTTGTTCAACCTTGACTTGATTTCTTTTCTATGAGTTTAAACTTGATTCATTTAAATATTATCGAGCTCTCAATTCGAGCCTATTTAATTTTAATTTTATAAACTTGTTTGCTTGGTTATGAACTTGATATTACAAATTTATCTGTTCTTTTTAAGAGTTACTTTATGTATTTACGATTGGGGTTATAAAGTTGTAAATATAATTCTATATTGAAAATACATGGGAAAGATCATAGATTTATAAGAGAAAGATATCTCTATTAGTATGAGCTCTTTTGGGTGAGCTCAAAAGTAAAGCCATAAGAATTTAGATCTAAAATAGACAATATTATGTCATTTTAGAGTTATCTAAATTCTTTTGGACTCGACATTTACAAGTTCAATAAGAGACTTATTAATATACATGACTCACAAATTTTGTTCTTAGACATTGTTTATAAAGAGTTCATCATCTTTGTTCA
The DNA here is from genome assembly GCA_037974795.1 of Kaempferia galanga. NCBI lineage: Eukaryota > Viridiplantae > Streptophyta > Magnoliopsida > Zingiberales > Zingiberaceae > Kaempferia > Kaempferia galanga. The sequence goes on along the minus strand of JBBPFP011041776.1, from coordinate 9,576 downwards.
TTTTTTATACTAAATATCCGATTTACACAGACTAATCTTGGGATGGACAGTCCAACCCTACATTTCGGCCATCAAGTAAATCCAAGAAGCGATGTGGCTCCTGACGTGGCAACCCAGCATCACTAGTTGTTTAAATGCCGCATACATGTAATGCACGTGTGGATTTTGAACCCTGGTTGCTTGGGAAAAGCACTCTACCACTCACCACCACACCATGCCTTGGAATGCTTCACAATCATTATTCATTCGAGCAAAAGTGAAGTTGTCACCTTAGCAGCCCCTCCAGAGCGACCCCACACTCTCTAAAAGGGGATAAATCATAGGAGACATTGACCCTAACGCAGAGACCTTTTGCACGAGAAAAGTTATACATCCAGCAAGACATTTTGCACCCACTAGGAGTTGATCTCAAAATCTATTAAAACAACTACCCATATAGATATCAATTGTGTTAACCGGTGAGGGTTTCACCGTCTCTGTTCATTGGAATAAAATATTAAGAAATTAAATATATATGTGTTAAAATTTATTTATTTAATTGATCTTATAAACATAAATAAACTCATCAAATTTGTTCACGTTTAATTCATTTAAAGTCTTAAATGAGTATATTTTGTGAAAGCCATGGGTAGTATTGTTCGGAGAAGACCGAATTGATTATGCCCCGATTTGGACGGAACTAAAATGGTGGATTAAAGGGATATCTCATTCATCTAATTTCCCGTCCTCTAAATAGTAAAAAGTAGGATTTGCTTTTTTTTTAAACCCATCTTATTTCTCATCCATCCGCTCAACTCTCCACCAAACAAATAGGCCAAAAGCTTGAACTTGTGGGATTTCTTGAGTTGATTATGATTAACAATCCAAAGAGGCATAATATAAAAAGGTAGACTTAAACTTTGCCACTGCCTGAACGTTCCAAAGCAGCATAATATAAAATAGTTTTTTTTTTTAAGTTAGCACCAAATATTCGGTCCACTGACTAGTTTTTAGAGATAATTGATTTAAAATTTCTCATCAATCAAGTAAATTATGGGACGATTTAATAATCTAACATCCCAAATTTATTTTTTAAAAAATCATAGTTAAGAATGTACTTGAAAAATTATATGAATACCCTATCATGCCGCTGTATCATAGCTAGGGGCAATATAAAAAGTAGATTGTTATAGTAAAATATGATTATGCTTATCCCAAGAACTCCCTCCTCACAACTCATTTTCTGATTATATAAAAGGAGGTAAATTATAAGATCAATTTATATCCGACCATCAAATGGCTAGCGAGTAGAAGGGATATTTTTTCTTTACATTTATTAGGAATTAATCCATGTTCTATTATAATAAAATAGTCACTCTCTGGTTAATTGTGTACCCGTGGGGACAAGTAAATGCAAGATTAGAAGCTGTGGAAAAAGGAATTAATTTAAGGTCGATTCATTTTCATGAATGGGCCCTCAGAATAATGAAACAGCAAAATATTCTTGACAAAGAATTCCGACAGCTTTGCTAAAGCTACAATTATTGGCACTTTAAGCTAACGAAAGAAGGGGAAAAAAACACAAGGTTCACTGGAATAATCAAACCCCACCAAGAAAAACAAGTATTAACAACTTGTGCAGCTGCCTACAGAGTGGAGATGTCAATACAAAAATTAAGCAAAATAATATTAAGATATAATTAACAAGGATCATTACTAGAGTGAACATTACGCATAATACAAAAGATTAGCACCTGGTTTGAAGTTAGCCACTTTGACGCAGTCTTGAAGTATAAGATTTCTTTACAGTAACAGATTTTGATAATCATGAAAAAGAAACATTCAGGAATGTTCTGTAGTTAATAGGATTTGATACATTAGAAAATCTATGTATTAGCTCACAAGATCTATTCGATGATTTACATCTAGAAATATCAAAGAGCTTTGTTAAACCAAATGTTTTATCTGCGTCACTAGTAAGGAAGGTTGTTCGCGAGCCTTTAGATCATTGGATTTCTAAGAAATAGTAAATTAGTAAGTCTTCAGATTGAGACACTTAATATATGCAGCTTAGCGCCGCATATCCACCCTAAGCTAAATGCAAGCCAACGAGCATCAAACGAAAGCTATTTGGCACAGACCAAACCTCACTCTTATTAGTTCAACTTGTAGTAGTTTGGATTTTAGTATAGATCATCATAATCAAATTTAAAGGCATCCATGACAACGATACAGTATTAGTTGGATCATTAATATGACTGATTAGAGCATCATCAATTCATAGAAGATATGACTACACTATAAATGCAAGAGACAGAATTAGTTGGGGTCAACAAAAAGAATCCAAAACTACAGTGTGCAAGATTTCAACTGCTCTAGTAAGACTTAACATATGCACGTAAGCTTTCAGCAGCTTTCAAGGGGGAAAGGTATAATAATCACCATATTTCTGAACAAAACAGGATTTCTGATATTAATTAGTGAAGTAAGAAGCAATGTTAGTTGAAACTTTTATTCATAAAAAGTTTCAGTTGGGCAAATGAGAAAAATAAAAAACGCAAGTTGCTGTTTAGGTAGGCAAATCAGAACCTTTTCCTCCATGGCTTATGCATATCTTCTGGCCAAACCTTACCTAGGTGAAAGAAAGTTAACCTAATTCTGTAAGCATTCTATCACAAGGTACTTGAGGACAATACTGATGACTTGATGAAGCAAGGTGAGTCTACAACTCTGATGAAAGCCTATTTCAATACACTACTGGAACAGTGCAAATTGGTAGTAGAACTTGGTGAGTTCATGGCAGTGCCAATTAATTCAGGAATTATTAGGCTTCTTTAGAGAACAGGGGAAAAAAGGATGAGTGATGAGGATGTGACCCTAGAACTTTGTCTGCATCAATTATTGCTTTATGTGGCGCATCTAAAACCTGTGAACTAAATCAAACTGGATTTGTAGTGCAAGGTTCATCGAATCTAATTTTGAAGATCTCCAAGACTTTCTTCTCAAGCTAAATAAAGCCTCTAATGAAATCAAACAAGCAAATCCAATAGGAGAAAAGTGATATCATCAGTATGCTTGAAACAATCACCCTCGAAGTCACACTTTCTCGTGGACTTTTAGATGCAAAGTGCAATAAACAAAATCGGATAGAGATTTGTTCTAATATAGAGATAATGTACCCACATCAAAATAACTACTTTCCTTTCACATATGTGCCCATGGAGTTTTGAAAATTAATAAGAATTTTCTCCCATTAGTTAAATGGGTGGCCTTTGTTTACTTGACAGCCATTTTCTCCCATCTCAACTTTTAAGTGTTGGTTGACTTTAGCAATTTGGACATGCCTTAATTTTTAGGAAGAAATGTTCAGGAAAAATATACACCTCATGTGGTTTCTAATATGCTTTTCACCTAATATTTGATTAAGACATGTAACACACAAAAGTCAATGTTATGTCAAAATAAAAGGGGTAGTGATCAAGCAAGAGTTATACATCAATCTGATGATCTTTAGGTACATGAAAAAAAAAAATGAGATATATAGTACACTTCAGCAAGATCACTTTTCACTAGCAGAGGTTTAAGGTATGAAAACCATCGACAAAGTAAATGACCATCTCAAGTTCTGGAGAAGGTAATTAGGCAATGCTTAATTGATATAGAGTTTTTTGATATAGCATGCACCAAAATGTCCATATCACAGTCAGGGTAACAATTAACAGACCAATGAGTCTTTTATTCCCAATTTACAACAATCAATTGAGTCAAATTTATTTTTACAGAGAAACCAATTTACACTTATCCATGTTTTACAGATAGATGAGCAAGATCTGAAAATGCTCACTCTAGATCAGCTCAACAAAATGAATACTGTATTCATAATATCTTAGCGTGATGTTCATAAATTGGCAAATGGGTGGGAACGTATACACAATGTACACTAGTCAGGTTGTTTCATGAAACTAACCTTCCAAATCTGTGCTTCTTTCGTTGTTCTGTTCTGGCGCCAGAATTATGGGAAAAAATGACTCATTCAAGTATTACAGTCAGCCTTGCTGCTCAAGCAAGAATTGTTACAGTAGGTTCCACAGTCTTGCAGTAGAGTTTCCCATATCAAAAAAGCCTACAGCTAAAACTAGAAGAATAATATTCTTATAATCAGTATCCAACCTCATCGTCTTAGATATGAATAAAGCAAGATAGATGTAAATACAACGAAACAATCTGAAAAAAATCTCTTAATGTGGTTTGTTTTGAGTTTCTGCATCATTCAATTGCCTGATGTCATTTTAAGTTTCTTAGGAATAAAAGTGAAAATTACACATTATAATATATTCAGAAAAATTCGTAAGAAACTGGAAACGAACAGAGTAGCGTTTTAGCAACAAGCTCTCTAAGCTTTAACAGGAAACATAAAAGCACCAAGATTTCCTATTTTAAATTCCTGTTTACCGAACCATTACAAAAAAGACAATTTTTTACAAGGCCAAATGAGTTGGCTCTTAATCAAAGAAAAAACAATGTATTTTTGTAACTGTTAAAACCATGGTTTGGAAATGACTACTGATTTCTTTTATTCTAACAACTAATCTGTTAGTTATCTGACAGTATTTTTGATCTGTAGGTTCCATAAGAACATTTACTGACAGAAATACAGATAGAGTTGAACAATCATCAATCACCTCATGAGCTATACATGAACAATACTTAATGTGGTGCTTTGTAGCTTTCCTAGCAAGGTTATAGTGTTCTCATCTTCGCTATATTAACTTTTTCATTTGTTTTTTGTTAGTACGCCATCCACTAAGGCTCAAAGCATAACTTATGATACAAAAATCTTACAAATGTTGTATCCTTGATATAGTGACTCGTAATCTACTTGTAGCTTTCTCATTCAATGAAAAGCCTCAACAGCCATTTCATTTTATCAAGCTTCTGTCCTTGAGGACGAGTGCAATTGGCTATATTAGTTGTCTTTCCTTGTTTGAGAATACACAATACGTTGTCAGCTTGTCAGACAACAGATGAACCCCTTGCTCTGAATGTACATGCTAATTACACAACTAGCATACTACCAGAAAATGAGAAATAAACAAAAAGAAGATACATGTTATGACAACATCATGGAAAAGAAACAGGACTGGTCCCAATGATAAGTGAATAGATTCAACATGTTATATGACCTGTCTGTCACTAGAATGCAAAGAATACTACAGAGTAGTTTTATACAAACACTTTAATAATGCACAAATAAATCAGATTGGATTCATGCACTAACCTTCAAGATAACTTATGGAGATAACCTGGAATTAGGCCCATGTAAATTGTCAACTAGATTGCATGTGCTGAACATTCTACTGCATGTAAATCTGTTTCATGTAACGTAGAGCTGACCGCAGCATTGCTCTAGCTTTTCTATCAGGTATGCACCCAGAAGAAATCATTTCTTCATAGACAGATGGAACCTGCCAATAATAATGGATGGAAAAGCAGTTTAAACAATTACAGGAACAAGTATCTCTGTGGATTTCCAGAAACAGAAGTTTCAAAAAATAATTTTGAAATAGTAAAACTGCGGATCATATAAAAAGAAGAGGATAATTGATCAATTAATATCATATACTTAAGGGATCATAATTTTGGGCCTCTTGAATAGCTAGATTCAGAAGCTGAAAGTGTTAGTAAAATTATCAATACAACAATGCCATATATATGATTCAGCCCTCAGCAGATAATTTACCTCAAAACACTTAGTTTAGCATACAACAACTTCACTTGTATATGGTGGTGTTGTTAGGAATTTATGTCTCCTCTCCTTGTGATTAGTGTTAATGTCTTGATGTTTGTGTTTAAGTTAAAACAATTTTGGACTAATGATTTTGGTCTACCGTTCAAGTCCATAGGATTAATATGAAAACTTGATTGAAGTGCCAAAGTGATGCAGTGGATAACTATCGATTCCGTTGATTCACCCATAAATACCGGAAGCGATCCTCGAAACCCTGTCGATTCCACAGAACACCAGGAGATAGGCAATCAAACTCGATATCTAGCAAGAAATGGCGTGGCAGCAAATTTTTATTGATCAAAAACTAAAGAACTAAAATAACTAAACAGTGTTTAAATAGACTCAAGACCCTAATATTGCAAAAAAAAAAAACCCCTCAAAACCCTAAGTCGGCAAAATAATAAAAAGACTGAAATTGCTCTTCTATTCCGCATCATTCTCTCTAGGGCAGAGAAAATTCACCCATGAATTACTGGTCATATCATCAACAGAAGAATAAATCACTATAGAACTACCCTCATTTCGCTCAGAGGCTTTCATCTCTTTGAACTGATGCTTCTGCCTCCTTTTAACTCTTTTCTTTAACATACTTCCACAATATTTCCTCTGCTTACTATGCTGTTGAATTGACTCGATTGAATCTAGAAGCTTTACTTGACAAATTTGCTCTTGTTTTTCTTCTTTGATGATTGCAACACCACATTGTTGTACTGTTGTGATGAATTCTCCCTTGAGCCATTCATCATCAGAAACAAGCTCACGGGCAGATTTTTCTCCACTTGGTGTCTTAGCAGTTGCATGACTTACATCAAGATACTGAGTAGAAGAATGATTTTCCCAAATGATAACATTCTTAATATCACTAACTTGAACATTTAATCGTTCAGAAATCTGTCCTAGTGCCCTGTTATGATCTAGTCTTGTCAGACAAGTGATATTCTTTGCTGGAATAGATGGAGCAAACTCTTTCAGTATAAGAGCATTAGCGTTTGCGGGCTTGGCAACAACAAGCACCTTGCAATTGGGAGCAGCATGTGATTCTAATGCATGTGATTCTAATGCTGAAGCTTGAGACTTATAGATGGAAACATTTTTTGACATAACATCCTTTCTCTCCATTCCTTCTTTCTGTGGGAAACCACCAACCATATCATGCTATGTTGACTCCGGTGCCAGCCTCCACAACATCAGTTGTGGCAACAACACCCTTAAGAAGAGGAAATGTGGCATTAACTAGCTCCATCTTTATTCCATTAAGAGCTTCTGCAGCAGGAGGAATGTCAAGCATGTGCAAGATAAAAGACTGATCTGAGCCAAGCATCACTCCCCTAGCAATCATAGGCACGATTGCATATCTAATTTGGCCAAGCATCGTACACGTCGACTAAAACAGATTACTCCGCAGCCAATCATCATTCAGTACTGATTTCGGCATCAAACAGGAGCGCCAAACTACCAAGGCAGTCCCGACATCTCTTTCCAACAGTGCTTCGTTTACGGCCTCCTCGTCCCGCGAACTCTGTTTCTTCTTCTTCACAATCATTGTCAACAAACGATGTTTCCTTTTTGGCCGTATTTTCCGCTCCCAAGACTGCCTTGATACCTTCGGCATGTTCTTTGTAGACCTTTGAGTGGTATTTTAAAGGCTCATCCTCGAATTCAGGCCCCTCTTCGATCAAGTGCCAAAAATTGACATCCTTCAAGTACCAATGTGTCTCTCATATGACAGTCCTCGTCGCTTTATCATCGTCATCAACTTCATCTTCCTCCTCATCGGATGAGCGGATGAATAGATCTGGTTGTAGGCTGCTATGAAACTTAGGGATTTCAGTTCTCATACCTATCTCCCAACGCTTGCCATCCTCCACTACTATTGCTCTTCGTCACCTACAGAGAACTTCTTCTTCATAAGCATCCTCCTCCTCTCCATCACTCGTTTCGACATCCGAGTTTGTCCGTAATGGCATTGGACCGGATTTCTTCTATTTTGGTTTTCAAACATCGCCTCCATCCTTTCAGTAAGTTGTACCACAACAATTTCCATCCAATCCATCCGATCATCAATCATCTCTTAAACTCATTGCTCCATATCAAGTTCATACACATTATTAACGTTGTCAACGTGTTGTCTTCTTGACGGCATGATTCCACAAGATCACCTCGCCTCGGATACCAACTAATGCATCGGATGGCTATCGGTTTCATTGATTGGCGCACAAATACCAGAAACGCTCTTTTAAACCCAGTTGATTCCGCAGAATACTGGACAACCAAACTCGACATTTGAGAAGAAACGGCGCAGCCACACTTATTGATCAAAAACTAAAAAATCTAAAACAACAAAACATGTGTTTAAATAGACTCAAGACCCTAACATTGCAGTTACGAAAATACCCTCAAAACCCTAACTTGAACAAATAATAAAAAGACTAAAATTAATATTCCCGCATCACAAAGGAATGTGTTAGCAATGCATATCTTCTACCTCAAGGAAGACATCAAGCTTAAAGCTCATCCATAGACCAATACAATATAATTGTATCATTTTAAATTTGTTAGTTAAGTAGTTACCTACAAAGTTATTCTATTCGGCACTTAAGAATGTGTTTAGGTCAAGTTCCATCAGTTTGGAACTTGAACCATGCAATGCTAAGTGGAAAGGCAACCTATTTAGGTAGCATTAGCATTGTGACTTAGGGTTCTAGGATGACCTACAACTTGTTAGGGGAAACCTAGACAAGCTATCGACGGTGCCAAACCTTCTGGTTGATGTAGGGTGACCTAGCTAGTTGGTAGGTTGACTTAGATGACAGATTATGAAAGCCAGATCTTCTGTTTCAAGGTAAGTCAACCTGGGCCTTTTGTAGGTTGACTAGGTAGGATAATCCTAGAAGCTAGACCTTCTATGTGGAGATATGTCGAACTAGACCTTGTTTGGGACTTGAACTATGCAATTCTGTGGAAAGGTGATCTAGATGGAATTAGGTAGCTTTCCCATTGTGTCTAAAGGTTCTAGGGTGTTCTATAGGCTATATGGGTAACCTAGACAAGACATCGACAATGCTAAACCTTCAGGTTGAAGGTAGAGCAACATAGGCAGTTATGTCACCTTAGATGGCAAATTTCAAAAGCTAGACCTTCTATTTCAAGGTAGGTCGACCTAGGCCTTTCCTAGGTTGATCTAAGTAGGCAAATCTAGAAGCCATAACTTTTATTTGAAGATAGGATGACTGACACTTTTACTAGGTTGATGTAGGCTCTTGCTAGGTCGGCCTAGGTAGGCAAATCCTGGAAAGGTAACTTTCTGTTTAAAAGTATGTTGACCTAGCCTTATAGTAGGTCAACTTAAGATAGGCTAAGGTGACCTAGATGTTTTAGGGAAACCTTAACTGAAATGTTGGATTTGAATAGCCATAAAAGCTTAAACAAGGTCAACCTAGTATTTGTCTGGGTAGACCAAACTCTAGTTTCCAGGATACTTTTAGTCACCATTTGAACCTCAATATAAAATGTTTTTTGTTGTCATGTAACACTATAACACTCAAAAAAGACACTCTCTAAGCTCTCATATTCCTACTTGAGTGTCATCTACAACCAAAGTGCTTGGGACTATGATTCAAGGCTTAAAGCTTGATCAAAAACTCTCTTTAATAACACTTCATCTAGTGCTTGAGTTTGATCTCTAGAGTGAGAATAGAAGTGATTTTACTCTCTTGCTTTAATTTCCATATCATTGGAGATTAAAATTGTTTCCAGAGGGAATCTAGAAAAATCTTGGACATCATTACTTGAGATACCTAATGATGACG
>JBBPFP011041668.1:0-13035 GCA_037974795.1 Kaempferia galanga | reverse complement strand
TATGGACCCCGTGCTGATCCTCTTCGGCAACGACTTTTGCTGATGTAGTCGCCCTTCCCGGGCACCTGGAATGGATTGGCGCCTAGGCTTTGGGTGCTTGGAATAGATCCAGGCGCCCGGAATGATCATCACATAAGTTGACCATTCTTCCATCTTGCTTGGGTGGTGATTCAATTGTCCAGAGTTAAGCTCACTCAAACTCAATTCCGACCTTCTGCTCAAGTAGACTTTCTCCTTGGCTTCTCGTCCCTTAAATGCACCATGTGCATTCTTCTCGCTTTATCGGTGTACTCTTCCGTAGCTACTCGTCCCTCAGTTGCTCCGAGCTCATCAACTCGCTTCCTGTGGTATCTTTTTTGCTTGCTACATATTCAACTCGACTTCTTATGTTCCTAAGTCTTTACATACTCAGATACATGATTTTAAATCCGTAGGACCTAACTTAATTATGTTGACCATATCAATACTAATATGGACACTTAAAGTTATAACTTTGAGATGCCACACCTTTTAATTTAGGTGGGAGATTTTTAATTTAATATATTATATTAAATTAAAAGTTATTTATCTAGCAAATATATTATAATAGTTACCATAATCATGTGACAACTCAAAACTATAAAACCATACCTATTAAATTATAATCCGATTTTGATGGAAATATAAACGGGTGTGCTGTGGGAAACATACAGTATATAAGAGGATATTTATATTATTTTACATAGATTGGATAGAATTTCGATAAAAAAAAAAAACTTTCTAAAGAGCGCTCGTATTCGATAAAAAGGGTGCTCTTCTTACTTTTGACTATTATTCATTTTGATCTACTAAATCTTTATTTTCACATTTCTTATTTCCCAAGATTTCTTCATTTGCACATGTGCAACAACTAACCTCTGCTTTATTGCCAATCACCTTAATTATCTCCTTAATTGGTAGTGCACTTTAAAATCAATAATAACAATAATAATAAGAAAAAAAATAAGGAAGGATGAAATTTATTAAGAATCCTAAAAAATAAGAAAATATTTTTTTTTAAATCCTAAAAAATAGGAAGAAACATAATAAATTTTATGAAATTTATTATTGTTTATAACAACTGATATAGTTTTTTTAGGAATTATTATCTAATTAAATTTTAGCAAAATAATAATTTTTAAATTCGATTACCCTATAATTTTTTTGGTGCGGTCGTTGCCGGTGTGGTGGGTGGGGGCCACTACCGACGCACCCCCTTCGAGTCTGACTCTATTCAAGTTCTTGCGGCGAACGGGCTCTGGCCACTATTTAAGCAGGCGCACGCCCCTTCCTCATTCTCCACCGGAAACGCGTCCTCTTACTCTCTCCGTTGTCTTCGCTCCTCTCCTTATCCCTCAGATCTCCCCCGCGCCATAAGGTAATGCACTCAACTAGCTTTTGACTTCGCTGAGTTTCTTGACCTGAGCCTGAAAATTTAGGCGCCTTGTTCAGATCTGTGGATCTTATTCATAATCTTCTTAGATCTAGTGAGTCTACATGCTCCAGAATTGGGATTTAGAAAATAGGATCCATATCCAGACATATCTCTGTTTCGTGAGTCGTAGATCTGAACATATCACAGCATTTTGTTTTTTTCGGATCTGTGTACGGCGATCTCGAAGAAGATATTTTCTAATTAATGCTTCGATTGTTCTAAAGTTGGGATCGTTGTGTATGATTAATTTTACTAGGGCCCGGATCCTATTTTGTTTCTCTTCCTGGAGCTGTAAATCTGGATAGATCTCAATAATTTCAGTTTAGATGGTCGTCTTTTTTCTTTGTTTTTGATCTTAGAAGGTAGGCATTGTTTGATAGTTATTTGATTGTGTGTGATGTAAAATTTGCCTTTCCAGATAGCAAAATTTCAGATCCGATCTAAACTTTTTGGTTTGGCCGGTTGAGTAATTATGTGTTCTCAAGATGTTCTAGAAATTTATATTTCGGCAACTAAAATCATAGATCTCTGCACTGCGCTGTTTTCTTTTTCTTATTAATTTGATACACATTGATTCAACAAAGAAAATGGCAAAGGTCAGGTACGTTTTCAACGTTCCTGAAGAACGTCACTGTCTGTTCTAATGTCTGCAAGCACGCTAATTTTTTCTATTTGCTTGGATTTGTAGATATGACATACAATGCTAATTAGTGTCTCTTTTTTCTAACTGGGTCAGGATAAAGATCTAGGAAATAAATATGGTGAAGATCTGCTGCATAGGTGCCGGCTATGTTGGTGGCCCAACCATGGCCGTCATCGCTTTGAAATGCCCCTCCATTGAAGTTGCTGTTGTTGACATCTCTGTCGCTCGCATTACTGCCTGGAACAGTGATCAACTCCCAATTTATGAGCCGGGGCTTGAAGATATAGTGAAGCAGAGCCGAGGGAAGAACCTTTTCTTCAGCTCAGATGTGGAGAAGCATGTGTGTGAGGCCGATATAATCTTTGTCTCTGTGAACACACCAACAAAAACCCGGGGACTCGGTGCAGGCAAGGCTGCTGACCTTACCTACTGGGAGAGTGCTGCTCGCATGATAGCCGACGTCTCCAAATCAGACAAGATCGTGGTTGAAAAATCCACTGTCCCTGTCAAGACCGCCGAGGCCATCGAGAAGATTTTGACCCACAACAGCAAAGGCATCAACTACCAGATCCTTTCCAATCCCGAATTCCTCGCTGAGGGCACAGCGATTCAAGATTTATTCAACCCTGACCGAGTGCTCATCGGTGGCCGTGAAACACCAGAGGGCCGCAAGGCCGTGCAAGCACTGAAAGAGGTGTATGCTAATTGGGTTTCCGAGGATAGAATCATTACGACCAACCTCTGGTCTGCTGAGCTATCCAAGCTTGCTGCCAATGCCTTCCTCGCTCAGAGGATCTCTTCAGTGAATGCCATCTCGGCACTCTGCGAGGCCACGGGTGCAGATGTGAGTGAGGTGGCCTATGCTGTTGGGAAAGACACGAGAATTGGGCCAAAGTTCTTGAATGCGAGTGTCGGGTTTGGCGGCTCTTGCTTCCAGAAGGACATCCTGAACTTGATCTACATCTGCGAATGCAATGGCCTTCCTGAGGTTGCCAATTACTGGAAGCAAGTTGTCAAGATCAACGACTACCAGAAGAATCGATTCGTGAACCGGGTGGTTGCCTCCATGTTTAACACTGTTGCCGGGAAGAAGATTGCCGTGCTCGGGTTTGCCTTCAAGAAGGATACCGGTGACACAAGGGAGACTCCGGCCATCGATGTTTGCAAGGGACTTCTGGGCGACAAGGCTAAGATTTGCATCTACGATCCCCAGGTGTCCGAAGATCAGATCCAACGCGATCTCGCGATGAACAAATTCGACTGGGATCACCCCATCCACTTGCAACCTATGAGCCCCACTGCAGTGAAGGAGGTCTCTGTGACCTGGGACGCCTACGAGGCGACTAAGGGGGCACACGGAATTTGCATCCTCACTGAGTGGGACGAGTTCAAGAAGCTGGATTATGCGAAGATCTACCAGAGCATGCAGAAACCTGCTTTTATCTTTGACGGACGCAATGTGGTCGATCCCGTCAAGCTTAGGGAGATCGGTTTTATTGTTTACTCAATTGGGAAGCCATTGGACCCATGGCTCAAGGACATGCCTGCAGTGGCCTAATTGGTAGTTCGGTTGGAGGAGTCAGAAATTCAACTTTCTTTCAGGAGGTTGAGGGTTTGGTCTGAAGATTCTGCATCGTTGTTGTCTTAATCTTGTTGGACGATCCAGTGTTTTACACATTGCAATTAGACGAGGATTTGTGATTGCTTTGTTGTCCTGCTTTCATTCTTACATGGGATTGTGTGTTTTGTTTTAATGAGAAGATAGTACCAGTATCTTTTTTTTTCCTCGGGACATCTAATGGAATTCTTTATTTGGAAGAGTGACGTTTCTGTTTTGGTGTATTGGGATGTAATCCTGTGTGGCAGCAGAAAAAAAGTAATTCGCTCGCCTTCAGCGTCTCCGTCAATCCGTCCCTGGACCAACACGGAAGAGATAAATCACGGGTGGCTATTAGCCATTAGTACAAATGATTAAGACATGGAGAGGCATGCTCGGGCTAGCCGAGATTCGACCTCTTTATCTCATGTGGTAATCTCTCATGTCTTAACCATCACACGATTATGCGGATCAGTAAAGATGATGACTCTATGGTTCCCTCAAGGGGGAAAATCCTTCTCCAAGGATTAGAACGGAGCCTCAAGTCAAAAATAAGTGAAAATGAAATAAAATCCCTTTTATAGTACTAGGCACAGGTATCACCTGGCCCGTGCCACGAACATGTAGAGTCAACATAGCTAGAGCTTGGCTGCACGGTCACGTGGATTCATACACTCCAATCTTGATTCTCCTTTAAAAGTTGATATGACTGTGTGGATTTTAAATTTTATAAATAAGGTTGGATCTTTGATTAAAAAATATTTTTTAGTGATTTGTATAAAAAATCATTTTTAATTTTTACCCACTAATGGTTAAAAATCAAAAGAACCATCCTTTTAAGTTAAGATATTTTTTTAAAATAAATAAAAATAGCACCTCATCTCATATTTTACCCTCAAAAAATTTTTTTTTTTCAACCGTTATTTTTTAGCTATGGGGCATAATAACCACTTCAAAATAGAAAAAATTAATCTATCTTGATTAAAATTATTATATTATATTAAAATATTCTTTATCATCTTAATTAAAAATACTTTAATCTAATCAACATCATTCAAACTTAATTAAACTACTTACATACTGTTATAGCAACTGTGAGGATCACAATAATGTGTAAGTGAGTGATTTTAATTAAATTTAAATATAGAAGTAAGTAGTAATTATGATAAAAGTAAAGTAATTTAATCAAAATTAATTTGATTAAAGTGGACTTTATTCTATAATAGTGTTTAAATATTTTTTATATTATAATATTTTTGTAAAATAAAGATATTTTTAAGATAAAATAAATGACGGTACTATTTTATCTTTTTAAAAAAATAGCTGGGAGGTTTTTTTTTTGCCCTAAGAATTCTATGTTATTTCTTGCTATAGAATTATGAAAATGCCCTTGAACGATAAGCTGACAACCCATTGCCCTCGAGGCCTCGACAATTGTTGACGGGGTAAACTGAAAGAGTTTGAAAATTTCAAGGGTATTGTTGTGGACGACTTTGAAAGTTGAGGACGATTGCTAACATTTTACATTTGTGCGGGGGGTACGACTAATTTTAGCCGATCCTCCGCCCTCCGTCCCTATTTTAAGTCGCCGGAAGGCGTCGAGTAAAAGGGGGTAGTTTTGCCCTCGAGTGTTGCAGTTCGCCGACGCTCGAGGGGGGACATCGCCGAACAAAGCGAAGCGAATCGACGAGCTCAATCCTGTTCCAAGCTGAGCACGTTAAGACGCTCCTTTGATGGGGTGTTGCAACAGCAAAGGCGCCGGGGATTCGAGCACCAGTCGTACCGCGCGGTGGCGATCGACTGGAATCGTTGCTCTGAGAGACTCCAAATTGAGTGTATGTTTATGTTTTTCTATTACCTTTTCCATTGGTTTTTAGGATCTGACGCCTTCTGGGCATGGAAAATGAAATCATTCAGAATCCAAAATTCTATATTTCCCCCGGTTTTGCATGGTATTGTAACCCTTGCTAGTGTTAGTCTGTTAGATGCTTTCATGTTGCTGGAAGGATTTCTGTTTCCGGTACAAAGACGGTCTCCCTTATGTATACAGATTATGGTCCTCGATTCACTTTCTGGGAAGAATTCGGCCTTGAAATCTCAGAATCCATGGTTTAGGTGGATATTTAATATGATTAACTGCAAAATTGGATATTCTATTATCTTTGTCACTTAATTGTCCGCACGAGGGCACAATCTTTACACGATGCAATGGAAAATGAGTGTAAGTTTTACTAAGAAGACAATTTGTTGAGAAAGAGATCATATGTAATGGTTTGTCTATATATTATGCAATTGCCATTATATGTGTTTGATAACTATACTCATGATTCATGCTACACTAATCAATTTACTTTAAGTAGAAGTATACATACACATACACCTAAACTTTTACATGAGAAATGAGTACGCAAGACAGACATATTGCAAGAGAAAAATTGACTACACTTCCCCTCTGATATTGCCTTATGATAGAGACTGTTCTAAACATTATGCAATTGCCATCATATGTGTTTGTTAACTATACTCGTGATTCATGCTACACTCGTCAATTTACTTTAAGTAGAAGTATACATACACATACGCCTAAACTTTTACATGAGAAATGAGCATGGAAGACAGACATATTGCAAGAGGAAAATTGACTACACCTCTCTTCTGATATTGCATAATGATAGCGACTGTCCTTCTTTTTACAGGTATTACCAAGTGAGATCCTTGCAGTGGAAAGTTTTGTTCGTACTCTTGATCTAACAAACAACAGAATAAGTACGTGAAGGTTTAAACTTTTTCAGTTTCACTATATCCATGACCCTCAAGTAACTTATTTAAATTATGTTGATCATGACTGCTTTATTATACCAGCTCAAATGTTGTATAAGGTAGTATGTCAGGCCACATCTTTAACACATTTAACATTGTTCTTTACTATCTAAATGAACTGGCATAACCAAAAATATTGAAAACTATAACGATCGATTATTCCCTATTAGGTAATTGTAGACATTAGATATAATTTCTGTAGAAAGAGATTATTACAGATTGTTCTTATGGATTGTGATTACTTTTTTTTTTCTTTAGCAAATTTTTGACAAGAAAAACTATGTTACATGATGTATGCCTATTGTAAACTTGATGGATGACCACATATCTTATAATCTTAAACTTAGGAAGCTGGCCAATATATACTTATGTATCCTCAATTTTTCACCTCATGTATGGAATGGATAGTTCAAACTGCACCAGTAGTTTGAATTATATTGGATATTTTTGAATAATCAACTTTAGCAATCAAACACAAAATGCACTACTCTATAGCAAAAGTCTAATTGGTTGACCACTTCTCTCACAATATTAAACTACTATGAAATCTCTAATTTATAAATTTATATTGTTAGCGCCTCAAAATTTATTCTATTTGTTAAAAAAATAATTGATATTGTCAATAATTGAACACAAAGGCACCCTTCTCTAGTACCATGCATAGTTCACTTGGATGCTACATACCCCTAAACCTTAAATTTCTAAGAAATGTCATGATTTATGAGTTGTTGTTGTTAATGCATATATGTATTTGGATCTCCATTTGGACCAATTATTTATAATGGTTTATAAGGTTTCATGAGTTAATCATTAATGTGAGCTTAGCGTTTTCATGAAGATGTTGTTATGCCTATCAAGTCAATGAGAGTGAATCTAATGGGGGTTGAATTATATGTGAATAAAGTTCTAAGCAAATGAAGGGCAACTACCAAGCAATACAATGGATGTGACTAGAAAAAGGAAATATTACATGATATATTGCAAAAATCTTGTCAATTAGCCACAACTTGAGGACAAAGGTTTTATTATCCTTATTGGGTGAGCAACCTTGACCACTGAGTTTAAATACTGCATTCAGAAAGTTCACGAGAGGCGTTTTGATGTTATAGTTGACATGATTTGGTTGGGTCTTTCATGGGTTTAAGGATCACTGTATATAGCAATTATGGAATGGGATTGAGTCGTTCCAAGATGTACATGGCATCTAAATAAGAACTGGTGGCAATGTTATTTATCATTCTAAAAATAAATTTAAACCTGAAGAGGTCATCGTTAATTTGATCTTGAGTAGCCTTGGTCTTCATAAAATGAGTTTATCTCTTATTCAAACTTTCTATGAGTTGACTGAGGGCCTTGACTTTACATAAACTGATTATTGTCTTGAAGAAACAGGCATTACTCATGTTACAAGATAGAATGGTGAAGGTAGATAAATACACAATGAAGCTTCTCATGATACACTATTTATATAAGTTTGCAGCTTTCTGCATGAGATTGCTTGAAGAAATTGTTCATGGTGTGGATCAATGTGATAGCATACGTATAAAACCTTGGTTGAACAATCAATGAGTAGTGCTCCTATCGTATTTCTCTTGTTTTGATTGGATGTTGTGATTTGAACTCACAAATTAGAGACTATCATATATATGATTACAGGCTTAAGTAGGAAATGTTAGCACATGGTAAGGCTAGTGTTATGTTTCATGTATGGATCTCCTCCTATGCTGTCTTAGTTTGCTTTAGTTAAAGATGATTTTGTTTAGCCATCATGAGGATGTAAATCTTTGTAGGTGGAATATAGTGACAACCAAATACAATGCTTCATTAGAAGCAGGAAAATATGTTTTTTTAGCTTTATGATTTATTAGCATTTTGCAACATGGTTCTAGACCTATCTTTAGAATGTTTCTATTTTCTTTTCTACCTTAATTGTGACTTGTGACATTGGATGTCTAAAAGTTACCATCTTTGTAGATGTAGAAAGTAGGTAAATGTAGAAAACGTAGGAACATTTGATTGATATGGATCTCTTGTTTTCTTGGCTTCTCAAGCTGCATATGATGGATTGTTTATATTTGGGATTGGACCAGTTTCAATTTGTCATCTTGGTTCAAGGCAAATTATTACATGTTGCATTGGGGTGTTTGGCAAAGTAACTTTTTTGGCACTTTAATACAGTAAGTCAGTAACATAAGAAATTGATCAAGAATAGATTTCTAGAAAAGGAACTTAAAATTGGAGACTTTAGTGAAGGAGGGGTTACCTTGACAAGGCGAGAGCATGTGTTGTAATTGGTGTCCAGATTGTTGGTGGAGGTTATCTGTGCAATGCCTACCCATAGTGGTTAGGCCACTATGGAACAACAGACATAAATGGGGACTGGGACGGCGGAAGTGGCATGGAAAATGAGATTAGGTAAGGTTTTGATATGTGAACCTAAGAGAGAAGGCCATCAACAAGTCGGAGTGATTCAGAAAATAAAAAACAAAATTTTTTAGGCCTTTTTTATCAAATCACAATAATTTTTTTATTGAATTAGGTGCATATATTTTTCTCTTATTGTCCTTAATTTTTACAAAATAAGGAAACGGTGTAGAGAAATATTATCAGGCATGCTCATGATACAAATATCCCACTAAAATGACAAAAATCCCATTTTCTATTTATAATTTTGACCAAATACGTCAATCAAAAGACCAAACTGCCCTTTTCTATTTATATTTTCATTAGTCGATTTCAAATGCCCAAAATACATTTGTGCCACATCAAGTTTTAATTGATTTGCTATAATCTTCTTACTATTTTTGAATGTGCTTAAATAGGTTACAATTACTATGACCTCGTATTTCACATCTTGGCGAAATATTGATTGTTTACATCTTGAAGATCTTCTTCCATTGGACTATGATATTTGTTTTTGATTTTTTCTTCTGTTTTCCAGGCCAGCTATTTGGTCCATTAGTTTTCTATATGTTTGATATAATTTACTAAAAACAATTGCATTGCCTTTACTCAACGTAAAATGTGGATTCAACAATGTGAATAATTAAATATTCTTTATATGTTCTAACCTGTTAACTTTATTGTTATGTCTCTCTCGAAGAGAAATTTCAAACTTTAGTTGTGTCATTGTCCTTTTGCAGATGAAGTAACACCGGAAATCAGTAGACTGGTTAATATGCAGCGTTTGGTGAGATTATCTCTTTATGGTTCCTTTTTTGGCATTTCGTTGTGATAATTGGGTAACAGAAGAAAGTCTCCAGTTATCAACTTTTGAGAGACAATATCAGATAGAAATACTTAACTCTTCCCATGGAATATATGCCCTTTTCAGGTTTTAACCAACAATCTAATCGAGCAACTTCCGACAACAATTGGAATTCTCCGACAGCTAAAGGTCATCATACTTGATGGCAATCACCTTACTAACTTGCCCGATGAATGTAATTTTCATTTTACAGTTACTATATGAAGAATATGAAAAATAGTCCAAAGACTCATTTTCAAAGACTTGGCCAGATAGCTTACACAAATGTCTTTGTTTCTTTTTTCTAGATTGAATAAACTCTTTACACTGACTAGGTTGTGCTAGACTTGTTTTTGTATATTCATGGTCCTAATCTTGTATGTCATTCTTTTTGGTTTCCAGTGGGCTTTCTTTCCAAACTGGAGAAGTTATCCATCACAGGGAACTCATTGGTTTGTCTGCCTGAAACCATTGGAAATTTGCGCAATGTGAGCATTCTTGATATACGCAATTCGATATGAGAAAATGCAATAAATTTTCTTCAAATGCTTCACATAATCAGTAAATCTATTGTGATGTGGTACCAAACTAGTGGGGGGAGACAATCATCTACTGTACACATTATTATGGTGGATCAATATATTTCATTAATGTCTCATTCCTTTCTTAAAATACTTTGTTTTAAGAAACATGTTTCTACAATAATGAGCGTCGTTGCTTGTTCGGCTTCAATAATGGCATTGATGCTATGCCTATGTAGTTTCCATGATATTCAAGTTCAAGTTAGAACCATATGTTCGTGAACTTCAGTGGTTTGTAGGTTGTTTATATCTTTCTTGTGCCACTGATCTGTAATGCAAATGATCACAGCTGGTGTTGCTAAATGTCTCAAGCAACAAGTTGAAGTGCCTTCCAGAATCAATTGGAGGGTGTATCTTCCTTGAAGAATTACAAGCAAACGGTAATTTTCTTGCCATATTGAATATCACTTTATGATGAATTGTAGACCCTCATCGTTTTCCTGATAGATTGGCAATTTTGGTTTACGTTCTTCAGACCTAAGTTAGTTTCACATTCTAATTTATACTATTTTGCTACATATGATCTGCTACTCTTATTTTGGCTACCCATGATGTCTCTATGCTGCAAGTAGATGGGGATGAGAAGTGGCAATATTTGTAGGATACTTCCACCTAACCCTCTTAGGCTCTTAACATGGGTTCAAATACATAATCATGAACTTTAGATGAGTTTGGATAGTTGTATTGTATTGATAAATTGTGTTTGAGAGAAATTTGGGTTTGGTTAAATTCGTAACAGGTATTCCCATTTATCATATTTGTATAACGTTCAGTAATAAGAATTCTGAGACTATACCCTACCTGTTGCAATAACTTTGTCATCAACCAAGGTCACACTTACTCTCTTATTTTTCTACTTATTGAAGGTTTGATCACTCAAAATGTGGATGTGGAAGCTGTTTCTTTAGGCAAAAAAGTTTGTAATGGAGTTTCCTTATGACCGCTTGGTAGGATCAACACCTCCTGAAAAGAATCAAATGATAACTGTAACAAGCATAGGGGTTAAAGGCAGGAGGACTTGTATTTCATGTGATCAAACAAGCAATGATAGGAATCTCTTCGACACTGGCAAAGGATCCATGTGACGAAAATAAAGATTTTTTTATTGTTCTTTGTTAGCAAGGTGAGGATAAGATTCAAAGCATTGTAGATATGTTTTGCAACAAGATTTTGCCCTCGGGCAAGTGAGAATGAAATCTATGTTGAGATGTAATGATCTAGATGAAGTGATCTGAGGCCCGGAACACTTAATCAGAATTCTATGGAAAAAATAAAATGATACAATGGCATTGACCACAATAAATCTTGTGTTATTCAATGAATTTGAACTAGGTGATCAAAGAGTAGATGATGATTCTACATAGAAGAAACTCAAAGATTTTTTACATTTTTATCTAGAAGTTTCACCAGCATGTTGATATTCAAGGCTCTGATAATGATTCCTTGAAGGTGAACTCAGTTTGGTTTGAAGAGATCTAGAGAAAAGTTGAGTCATGGAGGACATCGTTGGGAAACCCAATATGTTGATTGATGTTGGACTTAGCACACCATTGATGTTGGGATAACCGAAGATATTGAGTGGTGTTGACTTAGCACACCATTGATTTTATCTTTGAGACCTTAGATTTTATCATTACCTATTCTTGACATCTTATAGCTTCCTTTTGTATATGGTATTCTTTAGTTGGCAATGTGGACTAGTGGACGTCTCTATGCTCTCTTATAAACAAATTAAGATGGGAGACATAATGTGTATTTTTGGGTTTGTGCCTCAAGTTGTAGAGTGCTATGCTTGTCTCAATGATAGTTGGAGAGGCAATGAGGTGACTGCTTGTGGAATCTTCTTGTTTGTCTAATGTGTGACGTGAACCAAATGGTGGTGAGTGCTCAAGAGCAGTGTATGCCTATGTATTTCTTTTGAATGATTTCCTCTCGTTGAGGTCTAATCTGTCAAAATGTTAGTATTTTCTTATCGGTAATGCTACTTTTAATCATACAAGTGTTGATATGTTTTCACTATGCTAAAGTTAGAAGTCCTTCCATATCCAACACTGCAAAGTTGAAAACGTTTTGATCTAGCAGTTTCTTTTGTGTTTTTTCCGCATCTATTTTCAACAAGTGATTTTGGCTAAGACACCCAATTGGAATTTCATTGTTGAAATGGTTTCTCTTCAGAATGACCTCCCACTTCAGAACATGTTTTTCATGGTATTTACTTGTTGATCGTGAACTTTTTTTTATTAAGTCTCACACTTGTATTAAGCAATGTTTGAAACCGGGACCAACCGATATTTGTTGTACGGTCTGCTTCCAGTTTGTCTTGGAAAATGCTTCTGTACCTAATATTTCCTTTTCAAATTTATTTACAGGCAATGTAATAGAAGAATTGCCTTCCTCAGGTGGTAACCTTGTTTATTTGAAGTTGCTTTCATTAAACAACAACCTTATTCAGCAGGTAACCTTGTGTTTTTATTGTAAATGTGATGCATATTTTTTGCATATGTTAACTCTACAGTTTGTACAGAAAAGTAAAAAATTATAGTTGTCATTTATTTATCTATTGTTAAACATAATGCGAGGGCGCTTAGAAATGGAAGACAACAGAGTTGATGATCAGACTTTCATTCCCCAAGTTGCAGATGATAGAAAGCCAAAAATTGGAATGGAATTTTCATCTTTAGAGGATGCATATTC
>JBBPFP011041562.1:0-13036 GCA_037974795.1 Kaempferia galanga | reverse complement strand
TCCTGATGATTGATATTATGATTTTGCCTCAGATTAATCTCGATAGTATATTGATTGTGGAAACTATTATACATTAGTTGAGATGGCGTGGATGACTACTTTGCAAACTTCGACTATAATTTGCCAATATGTAAACAATGTTTGTGTGCTTCTATCTGTTCTTTGGTGTAGTAGTGGATAAGGTACAAAATACGGCATCAGGATAGAATGGGTTGACTTCAAATCACCCTTTTTTTAATGATTCCCACAATGGATTAATGTATTGACTATCTTCAATGGTTTTTTAAATTTTTCTTCAACTTTTTCTGTTATTACAGTGTGATGTGGCCATTGACACTACGTGATCCCTAAATGAATATTCGATTATGGTATTTGTTGTTTTAGGATAGGTTTTGTTTTGTTTTATTTCCTTGTGAAGTTGGTGCTGGATTTAATTTCTCTTTATAAAAACAGATCCTAGGCAGCACTAGTAGTCATTCGTAAAACAAATGGTCCAATTGGGTAATGGCACTTTAATTTTGATTGGTTTCTTTTAATTGCCATATAATTGAGTGGTATACCAACTTTTTTTAACCAGATATTTTCTTTTAATTGAATGGTTGCCAATTCCACTCACGCCAAACTTTTGATAAGCTGAATGGTATATGAATTATCGATTCTTATTCATTTATACATACTTGGTTACCAGGTAAATACTCACAGTTGCGTACTGGAATGACCACTATTAATGAAGCATGGCTTTTGTTTTACGTAGTTCATCTGGATTCCTGGCTGGATTGGTTAAATGGGATTTTATCATGTTGAAATTAAGAAATACAGTTACAAACTCAAACTCAAGTTTGGCAACCTTGATTGAGACTAGCCAAAGTTGCAGAACTAATGAAAAATTGCATATTTACTATTGAGGCTGAAAATGCTTTACGAAGTCCTCTTATTGTGTGACTTTCCTACAATTCAGATTGTTTTGACACAGTTCAGATATCTTCACCAATAATAATATTTTGCTACAAGGTATACTTCAATTAATGTGTGGATTTGACTTTTTATGATGATTGCTGATAGATATACTGAACTACTTGGTACACGTGGATTAAAATGCAAGTTACATTTCGTTCGATATGGGTGGCATGAACCATTCTGCTGAAGAACAAAGACAGAAATAATTCGCCTTCCTCTCAAGCTTCTTCTATTCCATCTCTGAACACGTCCAATGCTTCTTTCCCATCTCATGTTGCTTCATCTCCATCTCAAGCCACTTCTTCTCTTGAGTGTGATTATGGTTTCCTCCATCTCGTGTAGGTAAGTTGCTGCTGCCTCTTTTTCTTCTTCTGATTCCTTCCTCCTACTCAAGGCTTCTTCTACTTTTTGTTGTTTTGTTCCTCCTATTCATTGCCACTAGCACCTATATATCTCGGCACATCAACACTGCACCAAGAGTGTATCATTCCAGCCCAGTACTGATAATGTGGTTCAGTTTGATATTTTAATCCCTGTTTAGTTCTAGAAGCAAGCATAACAGAAGTTATTTAATAATAGTTGGTAATAATTTGAGCCTACTATTTTACAAAGTCCATTGTAGTTGTTGGTTATGGTGATTATGCACTCTTTGAGTGTTATGGATTTTCGAAATCATATTATTCATTGATATTCTCTATGACAGCAGTTTCTTCTGTATTTATGTTAATGCACTTCTTGTTTTGATGTTATGGGCATAAGCTGCCCATAAGCTTCATTTATTTAACATTCTTACAAGTAATTATCAAACTGGTTATTCCGGACATTGTGCAGGCAGTGCCAAAGTGATGACAAATGGAAGCATGACCTTTATGATGAGGACAGGGAACATGAAACATTCAGTTAAAACTTTTATGACCTCCCTATATTTGCAACACAGTTCCTTATTTTGTTGTGTTAACGTTAACTTTTCAGTGATACATGCCACACTTTGTATCTCTAGAATCTGTTAATCCCAATGACCTCAGATGGAAGCTTCAGAACAGAGGTTCACAGGAAGCTTTCCAGAGTGGAAAAGTTTCTGCAGTCGGAGATCTTCGTGACAAGCTAACTGGTACAATGCACTCACAGCCATCAAATAGCGAACCTTCAAAGGCTAAGCGAGTGTCTGAAATATCTGAAGCCATCAAGAAGAGTCTCCGAAATGATCCACCTATACCAGAAACCAAAAAAACTAGTATCCCAAAAAAGGCATCTCAGAGCAAGGTGCATCAATTTACATGCATTATTTGCATGGGTACTTTTATCAACGAAACTAATATTGGGTGATGCATATTAAAGTAGTTTGTCATTTGTAATTTTATATCTTTTCATCTTGAATATGATTCTCTTGATAGTGAGTGTGAATATGCATATTGTTGCACATTGGTAAATTCTACTGCACTTTGACCTAGTTTTCGCAAGTTACATACTATGAAGGTTGTTAAATTTGAATGGCACGGTATTTACTTAGAAATGCATATTTATCATATATGCTTCATGAAGTATGTTGAGATAGTTTTCCAGTAGATTTAAGAAGCTAACTTCTACTCCCATGAATACTATGAGTAGATGTTTCTTCCTCTTATTTTTTTGTTGCTAAACTTTGGCTTCATTTACATTAATTGTGTGTGAAATTTGTATGTCCTCAATTTGTTGCTGCTGCTTATTGAACGATTCCTTTCCTAAACTTTCTTGCCATAAATTTGCAGTCTGTATTGTCGGTAGATGGTTTCCTGGACTCTTTAGGTCTGGGGAAATATTCAATAACATTCCAAGCAGAGGAGGTATGCTGTACCTTTTCATGATTTTACATCTTCATCTTGTATTTTCTTTTGTCTGTTAGACTTGAAAGAGATTTTATTTGTAGGTTGACATGACAGTTCTCAAGCATATGAACGATGAGGATCTTAGAGCTCTAGGAATTCCAATGGTACATGAAGCCTTCTAACTTCTCACTATGTTCGTTGTTACTTCCTTTTATTCCCTCTAATTTGCCCCCTTTTTACCCATCACCTAAGTTGTTTTGGTTTATTTGGGTGGTTTCAGGGTCCAAGAAAAAAGATCCTATTGTCGTTGGAGTCCAGAGCCTAAGGGAAGGTGGACGATCTTGTAAGCTAAACGCTACAAGAGTTTCTCGTTGCCTACTGAATGATGTGATGCACTATGCTCGGTTTGTTATCGTCGTGTCCTGTTTTCCCCATTGTACATGCAACTGTGCACCTTGTAGCGATGTCCCTGTTTGGTAGCTTCTTCAAGCTGAAAATGTATGCTATGGCGGGCTCGCTGCTAGTCATTTTTCCTTCTGTTTGTTGCATTTCTTGTAAACCGAAATTTTTATATAGCATAGTTGATTGTGCTTCCTCCCCTTTCGATGCTAGATTTTCCCCATTGTGGACAAGTTATTCGCTAGAAATTTAGGAACGCACAAGTTCTACTGCATGGACTGGAGATTGAGATGATCTCTAGAAGCAAGGAAAATCTCTACAGTACGGAAGAAGAACAAAACTATAAATAGAGATCTGGCCATAACAAAAAAGACAGCAAAAAAAAAAAAACAGATCTGGGGCGGGTCATGATAGAATACAGATAAAAATATGTAACAATAGAAGAGCTATAAATGATAGTTAACAGAGGAACAAAAACTATATCGCGATCAAATTGGATCCCTAGAAAAGGTAAAATATGGAAACCAACCATGTTTAGAATATGCAAATGACACTGACAGGAACATCCGGTCATGCTAATAAAGCCGGTGCTATCTTCTAAGCTGAGACACTGGACGGGATGAGAGTCTTATGACTTGATGGAAGCTTATCCTCGCAATAAAACTGCGAAAAGGATACAATGCATCCATGCGAATCACACTTAACGACCAGAACAATCATCAGTTTGCATTGAGGTCGTGTTATTCATTGGAAGGCAATTCTTGGTTCTCAGAGGTAGAGAACTCTGGCTCTTCAGTCTGCAGATGTAGACAGTTTGCATCTGTGTGAATTGGGCTTGAATGCTGTTTCTCATCGCAGTCAGGTGACTCAGGTCTGGTGGAAATGAGGGATTCTTCAACTCCGTTTGGCGTGTGGTTGTCGGAAGTCGGCAGTGGATTTACATCGAGGAAGAGGCATACTACGGCACAGTCATCCACTCTAGAAGTAGGGTATTTAACTTTCCAGGCCTTCACAGCTGACTCGACAAGGAAATGAGCTGCAGATGACCTATCTGGAGCTGATGCTACAATGTCTACCACTTGTTGGTTGGACAGGACATCCCACACCTGCAAGGATCAGCCAGGTTCAGGTATGTAGCTCCGAAATGCCCACGATATGCCTTTTACCGTGTGCTTTCGAAGTGGCAAAACAAACATCTAACCTGTTAAAGCTAAAAGGAAACATACTGTCTGAAATGAGAATAAGAATCAGGTAATTAACAGATCCATGCTCACCCACCCCATCAGTAGCCAAGACAACGAACTCATCCCTTTCTGTGATGTGCCTGTATGATATCTCTGGAACAGAAATCAAACCATAATCCTTTAGAATAAAATCCCCCAGCGCCCGGGCCATTGCCAAGCCTGGCATGTCCTTGTCCGGTAGCCAAACTCTAGTCACATCGGGCTCCTCCCTTAGAGCAAAAACTCTGCCCCTGCACTTTCTTATTCTTTCTGCCTCGCCTGTCAAAGAAACACATGATATTATATTTGAAGAGTAATTAAATGTTGCATTTAGAAAATTGAAGAAGAAACAACTTGATTATATGAAAAAAAAATGTAAGGGAAATTAGTAGAAGCATGAAATTAGCAAAAAGAAGAAAAGAAAGAAAGAAAATACTACATTGGGGAAGTACTATAACATACTGCATTTTCTGGTCTTCCACAAATTACATGAAAGCTAGTTTACAAGCACGTTCCCATGATTTTGAAGAATTAGTGAGCTCATATCAATTAGAAAATAATCACAAAGCTCAAATATTTTAACATTATGAGCAAATCGACAGTCAGGGAACATTGCTGGTTTTCTGTTCACATTGAAGAAATTCCTTTATCAGTTAGAACCTGGCGTCTATGCAAACAACCTGCTACTTCAATAAAATGTTTGATATAAGAAACGACAAATAAATTGATACAGAAAAAATACAATCTTCTTCTGTTTGTATCCTAGAATCAAACTTGATATAATCTCAACCAGTTCATTGTGCCTATTCAGCTTTGAACATCAATGTTGGTTTTCCAGCCAATACAAATTTGCTTATTACAAACTTTCAAACACCTTGCCAGATTTCACTACTACCTTTTGGCAGTGAAACATATGCAGACACTAGATGAGAGAATTGATGCATAAACTTGGGCCAAACCACCGGCCAAAATACTAAGTTCAAGTTAATGTAACTCACTAATATAAAGTTAAGAAGTCCCTAAATGAGCCCATAACTAATTGTGTAAGACTAAGATATTACAATCTCTCCTACTTAAGGTTTTACATTCATATCAAGACTAAAATTTTCATAATCTAGAATTCTCCCTAAGTGAAGGCATGTGAGGCACAATGGAGGCTCCAACAACGCATGCAACCCTTTTGAATATGATGTCACACTTAAAGACGTCATATAAATACTTCTGAGGAAATAGAGAAAACGGGCACATATTATTTATTCTCTAGAAACCCATCTTTCATCATATAAGTCCTCCATACTTAGTTTGAAAGCTAAAATTATGGCAAGGACCGAAACGAACAACAATTGTTTTATATAACAATGTAGATTCCCTGAGAAGTTTTGCTGTTCACACAACATCTACACCCAAAATAAGTGTGCACTATGAAATTAATAGGGGGCATCTAGGCAACTATCAAGATGTCTCAGCAGAATGCTACCAGTATTAATTATACCTTCAAGGAAATCATAAAAATGGAACCATTTGGTTCTGAACAACATAATATATATAGAAAATTCAAATTCAAACTATAAGTTAGTGTGAACTACAAGCAAACAACTATTTTGTTTCATTTAGCAGGATCTATAGTTGTCCTTCATGTATATGCTTTCTATGTAAAGGAGATAGAAAAAATTAAAAGGAAAGGGCAAGCAAATGATCTGTCAAAAAATTAAGCAAACCTGGAAACTAGAAATTAAGGGGGAGGTAGCATGTTAGTATGAATTTCATGAAAATCAAAACATCAACTGCTACTTCATGCCTCTATGAAGAAAGGTCGGGTATATTTGCTAACTGTTTGCACATTTAAGACAGTGCAAATAAAATTCATGTGTTTACGTATGCAAATGGTAAAATACAATTACTATACATTAAGTATGTGTCTGTCATGACATCCAGAAACAAAATCATATTTTATATTTATCTAATTCAATAGGGAAAAGGTACCTGGAAGATTTGGTTTAAGGTCCACAGTCAATTGAACTGCAATCAATGAGTTATTTTGATCCCGAGTTCCAAGCACTGCTCTTGAGTCTCCAACATTTCCAATAACAAGTTCATCACCCTGCAAACAAGACAACAAATTATATCAGTCAATCCAGTCAGTTCATGGTTTATCAAAATAACCATAATTAGGCATTTGTTTCATAAAATTGAGGGCATGTCATGTCACTCTGGCGAAGTTGCTCTTTAGAAACTAAAATGGAAATAATACATCTTTTTTTAGTGATAATCCTGTATATCAACAGACCCTTTTTTGATAGGAGAGTACTAAACTCATTTTAAAATTTGTTTCAAAAGACAATTAAAATTGTAAAATGCTAAAGGGTTAAGCCAAACCTGTTTAATCAGTGTAACTGCAGTGGTCCCACTGTAGGAGCAATCCATATCGTTATACTGTCTCAGTTCTCTATCCACAATCCTAAAAGCCTTTAGCAAAGGAATTTCAAGTCTCCTCAGCATCTGGGAGCACTCTCCATTCTTTTCAAAATGTATAGAATCCTTGAGCTCCTCGTGGAGGGATAAAGTTGAACTTGCCTCTGGATTGATGTTTCCAGAATTATTTATAGATCCTTCCAAACTGGAAGACAGCTTTAAAGGGAGTATATCTCTTACTCTCTTAGCCACCATATGGCCATATGGCCCGTGACCATCAAATACTCCACAGAGTATGGTGTCATTCATTGACCCAAAATTCTGAAGATGGCAGACAAAGTTCTAGTTAGTAATTCATGTAATTGGCTGTCTAGTGAAAATATATCAATTACAAATCGTCAGTTATAAGAGTGAAAAATAATAATAATTCAAACGAGAAATATGCACAAACAAGAAAATTAGAAAGGACGAGGGAAAATTGCAAAGAATTTCCAACTCAAAAAGAGAGAAAGAGAGAAATTTAGTGCAAGAAATCAGTCATAGTCACTGACTTAGAGGATGTGTGGATTTATTTACAAAGTGCAAGATCAGAGAAATCATGTGAAGAGAGACAAACAACATGAGATTCATCCTTTAGTATCTTATTGAACTTCTGAAATTTGTCCCATAGCAATCAATTTGAAAATCTATGATGGTGTCCAGGAGTAGAGTAGGTGACCGACATGGATACTAAAAGTGTAGAAGAATTCTAGTACCAGAGGTGAATATCGATGGCAATTAAAGAAGCATCTTAAGTATTGCAAATTGAATGTCAAGCTACTAAAAAAGAAGCATCTAGATATAAAGGGGATAAAAACTCTAAATTCAGACAATAGTCTGAAAATGTTGCAAAAAAAAAAAGCATCGAGCATGGTGGAGAATCTTAGGCAAACAAAGATGGAATTCTTGCGCATTCGAACCTCCCAAACGATCATGGCATCCTGGTTGATTCCCTTCCTCCCTTGCTGGGTGAAAAGCGAAGCGACCTCACTGGCCCCGTTCAAGAACATCCTCCCGGAGATCCCATGGAGCTGCTCCTCCCACCTGGAGGAACCCCGCTTCCTCCTCCTCGCCCCCTTCAGGGGCTTCTTTCCCTGCGACGCAGAAACACCAGAGGAGGCGCTGCTCCGCTCATCCGACGACAGGAAGGAATCCAACCGGAGCGCCCTGACGACGCCCAGCAAGCACTCCAGCCCAGCCGCGCATCCGATCCCACCGCTCCCGGCCCTCGCCGACGGATCCGCGGAGGCTTGCCCCGATCCGCCGCTTCGCTCACTCCCGAGCGAATCCTTCGCCGAGTGGATCACAAACATCGAGGCTCAATCCATCCGAAGCGAGAAGGATCGTAATGAACGGAGCGCAGAGAGAACCCAGTCCTCCTCCTCCTCCTCCTCCTGATCCCAATGAACGGATCGAATCCAGTCCTGCTTCTCCTGATCGCAAGCAAGGATCGAAGGAGGAGGGATGAATAATAGAGCCGAATCCAGTCGAACGCACGCAAAAAACAGGCGAAGAAAAGTATGCGGAAGAAAAGGAATTGATTGAACCACAAGGAAAACGCCACGCTGCCGGATTTTGGTCTCTCCTCTTGAGTCTGACCTACTAGGGCTGCCCTGCCATTGGGCGCGATGCTTACTGCTTCGACCTATTGCTGTCTCGATGGGTGAAATGGGCAGTGTGCCATACTGACTGTATTATTTTGTCACATGTATTATTTATTATTTTTTATAATCCATCACGTAAAAAGTTTTTCATAAATTCTACAAAATATAATATACCTTACTAAAAAATAAATAATACATGATCAATTTATCAAAGGTCATAAAATATAAGCTAGATAATTGTAAAATGTAATAGATTCAGTGATTAAACTATAATAAAAATGAATTTAAATATTATTAATAGTAATTGTATTTCAAAAATATTAATGAAAGGAATTTGAATTTTGTAATAATTGCGGCAAAGGTTGAAATTCCCCTGTATGCATTTTTGCTTTTTTATTTAAATGGAATCTCTGTCTTTGGTTTTCCGTAGAATTGCCTGATAATTAAGCATCCCTTGGATTAGGGATGTAAATAAGCTGAACTCGAGCTTAGGTCCGCTCAAGCTAACTTTTGAATTTGAGCTCGAATTCAGCTTGACCGTTTATTTATAGGCTCGAACTTGACTAGTAAAATTATAAGAAAATAAATCGCACATGAGATTCGCACTTTCAACCTTACGAGGTAATATTATTTTAAACATTAAAATATTAAATTAGCCAATAAAATCCGACAAGCGCTCGACCTAGTAATTAATGGACTTATACTCAGCTCAAATGTTCAACGAACCAGCTCAAATTCAACTCAAGCTCACTCAATTTCAAACTCAAGTCGAGCTTTGACCAAGCGCTCGACTCATTTACCCCCTAGATATATTACAGAATTAATTTATAAAAAATTTTCTCTCAAAACATATACCAATTGAAAATTATCCATGTTCCATTATTATAAATATGTCGCCCTCTGCCGTGAGACAAATTTTTAACCTATAGCATAATTAAATTGGTTAGGGTAAGACAAAGTTATTATCATAAGAGTTCGAATCTTCATAAAATTGAGGAAAAACTTTGTCCAAATTAACTAACTATAATTTCCTAATTACCCCCAGATGAACTTTCCGTTTCAAACTTAAAATCTCAGAAAGAACAGAAAAAAACATAAAAAGGAATGAAAACAAACCGACCCAACAAACTCCCTCAGAGTCAGAGCGGGCCCTCCCAATTATGAGAAGGGGTCCGTCCACTTTTTATGGACCACTTCTGGTCCACATAATGTGAACCGATGGATCAAATCAGGAGGAATTAATATATGAATTTTTAATCTGATCAAGCAGTCTAGATCAGAAGAGACCACGAGTGATGCATAAAAAGTGATAGAAGATCCTAACTAAACAATAATCAGAGTTTGCAAAATAGCATTCAATATTACATTTTTATTTTTCTAATTTTATTGTTTGTTTTATTTCTAAACAATTTTCACAATATTTTTTTCTAATTTTTTTTAAATACAACAGCAAATATTTTATTTATTTTTTGTAAAATAATAAATTTCATTCTAGAGTCAAACTTTTCAGTCTTCGAACTCCTTTTTTCCCAACACTCAAAATGCAAAAGCAAAACTTATTTATTAACTATTTTATAATATTTTTTTGTAATAACTTATTTCTTAAAATTTTGAAATACAATAATACATATTCTGTGATATTTCTTAAAGTCCCAGAAATATATAAATATTACCATATTTAATATAACAAATAAAGTAATTGATATTTACTAAAAAAAAAAAGTAAATCCATATAAATGGAATAAAATAATATAATATTAAATTTAAATAAATATACAATTTTTTTAAAAAAAAATAACGACCATTATCTCTTTTTTAAAAAAATCACAGTTTTAATAAAAAAATTATAGTAATTTTTTAAAAAAAAACTTTTTGAGTCGGACGCCAAAATTTGTCCCTCTATATTTTTATAATGTATCCCGGAAAGAACGAAGATGCCCTTGCCAACCTGTACAAACAAATCAAAGAACGAATCAGTCCTCAATTAATCAACGACAAAAATAAATTTAAAAAGGTAACTACTTTTGTATTTGGAAAGGAGAGATGGAATCCAAGCAAGCACTGACGGCGTCAACAAACGGAGGTAAAGGCTCAACCAAAATGCAATGGGAAGTAACGGAAAGGGTCTGACACGGAGACGGAACCCTAACGCATGGACAAACAAAGAATGGGCGGATCAAGGACAGGAACACAAAGAGGGCAACAGGCGCAGTTAATTGATCGGAGAAGTTTGGTTCTTAGTGCGTTTGTGTGTTTTTTAAATTTTAGTTGTATTGTACTGAAAGCGTACGAGATTGCTACATCGATCGATGGTCCTCGGTCTACAAGCAAATCTGTTTTGTTTGGTCCGTTGATTTACCTCAGCTTCTTTTACAGCCAGCTCCAGCCATGGCAGCGGCGCCGGTGATGGTATTATTACGGTCAGCGGTTGCCGTGGTGCACCAGGTGGTAGTTCGACGGCCGGGCAGCCACAGGATGGCCATGGAGGTGGTGGTGCCCGTGGTAGCGAACGACCCGGCCAGTGTGCCTCGCCGGGGCGGCGATCTGGCGTGCGAAGGGCAGCGCAGCAAAGATCGGACGGGTAGGGCTCCCTGCCTGGCCGCTGCTACTCTTGCTGCCAGGCTTGGCCGCGGTGGCAGGGAAAAAGAAGGTACGGACCTTCTCGCGGCCTGCGGCAGCGTACTCCGCCACCACGTTGGTGAGATCCTCGTCGGACTTGACCGAGACGAGGGCGTCGAGATCCAAAGTCGGAAGTTGGCACCGGACGCTCACCGGGCCACCCCACCCACACATCTCTCTCAACTTCTCCTGCAGCTCTGTTCACCGAACCAAATTAACACCCATGACCCACCGATCTCACCGCTTGGACGAAACCTAATCTCAAAGTCATAGAAAAAAAGGGGAGAAGAAAAGAACCTGAGAAGGGGAGGGATCGTCGTACAGAGAGCACGCGAGTGTCGCCGCCGACGTAACGGAGCTCGCCGTCGGGGTAACGGGGGAGGATCTTGCCGCCATAGCTGCAGAGGAACTTGACGGTGGCGGAGACTTCGGAAGAGGGCTTGGATGCGTCGTCGAAGGAGCCAGAAGAGGTGCAAGAGGAGGAAGAGGAAGCGCTCACCATCGCCCTTGAAGGAGAGCAAGCTGCTTCCTTCAAGCCTAGAATTGGGGATCCTATGGCCACCATTTATAAGGGAAAGGGAAGGCGGAGCACGACACGCAATGGTATTAGGTCAATTAGACCTCTCTCTCTCTCGCGTGATTTTGCTTTTTTATTTCGTAAAACATTAGGTACAAATAAACAGTGACTCCTCAATTTTTAAAAATATCAAAAACGGACTGTTTTGATTTTTGCTCTAAGAGTATTATTAATCAGTAGAATTTGTTTTAGTTTCTTTATCGTTTGAACATAGCCAATGAATAGAGACTCTGAACAAGGTAAGTCAGTCAAAGAGAGAAACGAGGAGTATATACCAATCTCTGTCGGTATATTACATTGAAAGTCAGAAATGAAAGCAATTAAGCACCGCCGTGCATTGGAGAATCCAAATTTCCAATGTCGATGGCCTCTTGCAGCCAGGGACGCGGAATTAGGAATTTCATGTTGAGAAAAGGTAAAAGTTATTTGCCAAAAGATCTTCAGTGTCTCTATCAATCCGTCCTGACTAAACTGTGCTAGCTTATGACTCATACTGAGGCAATCAATTAAACCATGAATAATCTTACCCGAGCGAGCTCGCTAACTCTACTGGGAGATTTGGCATCCGTCCAAAGCCCCCACTGTGCTGCGCTGAAGCCACGAGTGGTGTTTGCTTTCGCCTCCTCGACGTGTTTGTTGTGTCTGCCCACTGCACGTGTTGTGTCTCTGCCTACGTAGTAAAATGGATTGAAGTTGCGTATGCTTTTATCGTCCGATGGGCAGTGGATTCGGACCACTCGATGGGTGCCATTGCTGACTGCTTGCAGGATTTATGCTTGGTAATCGTCTTTATCTCCTGCAAGAGAAATGATGAGAAAGTGGAGATGACTAGGCAGCGACTAGTGATCGCGATCTAGTTGGTCCTGAAGCATCTCCGAGCTGTTGGAGAGGTTTGTTTGTGACGGTGCATTGTCACATAAATGGAAGATAAAAAATACAACAAAATCTGGAATTAAATAATTAAATTTTACTCATTTAGAGTATCTAATAATATTTTTTTTTTAATTTATTTTTTCAACTTAAAAATTAAGTCAATTATCTTAGGGGGTGCAAAAAGCCTTCTAACAATTTGTTTTTCTTATGGGGACTTAGTTGGAGGGAATAAGAGTGAGAAATATGTAAGAGATTAAAAGTTGGTAGTTGGTTTTAGCAATTAATGGTGGGTCCCACCGATTCATTCTCCCAAACATGGGAATGAGTCACTTATCTTTATGGGAGAATGACAAAACTACCATTTTCATTCCTCACTTCTATCAATCACATTTTCATTCTCATACCCTTTAATAAATCAAGCACCTCCTTAGTGATCATATTCTTTATTTATATTTTACGTATTATATTTATGTATTGACCAACTGGTATTTTCTAACTATTAAACAACTGTTTTTTTTCTATTTTGTT
>JBBPFP011041561.1:0-25499 GCA_037974795.1 Kaempferia galanga | reverse complement strand
TTCCGAACACAAAAGGCACCCTGCTAAGGTGGCACGTAACGGTTGACTGGTACACATCAGCTGTCCGGGCGCCTGGACTGGTCCGGGCGCTCGGAGGTGGATAAACTCTGGAGATAAAGTTTTGACAAGCGTGTACCACATCATCACTATGAAGGAATACAGAGAATTATTATGGTACAAGGCAAATTTATGCGTTTGGAAATCTTATGGTTCCCATCTCACTGCATTAGCTTCAATTAGATGGCCAATCTCTAGCTGCAATGTTCTTTCTATCTTCTTTACGCCAATTCCTTGCAATCCACTTTAATTCCATTTCATCAATGACAGCGGATTTGTAGTGATAAGCTATATGATACAGTCACGTAGGTGGCCTTTTCTGTAATGGCATTAATTCTTCTTTGTGGGCGAGATCTTATCACCTTGTTCTGGTTCTGGCCAGAGTTGTAGTGCATTGTGAGGCCAATGGACAAGAAAGTGCTTGGGGAACAAAAGTGATTGATGTAACAGATGAAAGGGTGTTTCAACAAACTCTTGAGAGTTCCACGGCGGAGACATCATGAGCTAACTCAAAAATCAAATATTTAAGATATGGTTGAACTTAGATTGATCTTGATTCGACCAAATGGTGTGGAGACGGTCAATGCGCTAACAGAAGCTTACAGGACGTTGATGGAGATGAGCTTCAACTTAATGGAAAGTTCTGCATCTGTTAGCATTTCATTCTCATCGGGATTTTATCTTCCTTTTAAATGTTTCTAAAGTCGTCAGCGACTGCAGGACAAAAAATAGTAGGACTGGTCCTTTTCACTGATGTGAAAATCAACCACTTTTGTTCTTACATGCAACCACTTTAATTTTTTGTAGTAAATATATCCACTTTGGCATGATTATTGAAAAGAAACACACAGTAAAGTTTGTCATCTTTTGGAACTAATTATGGATTATCTTACTTCCATGAGCATTAGGAAATCAGTGAGAGATTGGCCATCTAATTGGAGCTAATGCAGTAATTAAGATGGGAATTAACCATATGATGTTCATGACTTCCAAACTCATCGATTTGCCTTGTACCATAATAATCCTCTGCGTTCCCTCATTGTCCTAGGAAAACATGATTTTACATTTCTCTTAAAGTTGTAGAGATGGTCTTTTTGTTGAATATAACCATCCACTTTTGCATGATTAGCATACAGTCACAATTTAATCTCTAGCCATGCACACTTGACAGAACTGCATGGCTGTTTGATTATCAGATATTGTTACAACCTTAATTTGGAACAAAAATCCAATGACCACCCTGCAAATGATACCTAACGAAGATGAACTTGAGCAAAGCATGCATGGAACATAAAACAGCGACGCAATGAAGATGCAGTGAATGAATGGATTAACGGTGGTGTTGAGGATCTGGTCCTGCAGGCACCTCTCTCTTCCCGTCACTAATTATCAAAGCCCTGACTTTCCTCCTCACTAATAGCCCCTGTGCTAGCTCGCTGCTGGAGATCCTACCTCTGTCCTCGCCTCCATGAGAAAATGGCCTAGTTGCTTCATTCATGCCCAGGAAATGAGCAGTGACGACCACCAAGATGAGCCATGAGGTCAGTGTTCTCATCCTCCTGCCTCGCCTCTCGCAGATCATGAGTAAGTATCAAGCCATGAGTACAGGTGAACCTATTTATACTTGCTCTGTCATTTGCATTTGCGACATAAAGCTAGTCTTGATTATAACGTGGAAACTGATTAGTCATTCCAACAGCTTTTCATGTCAATTCTCAGGTTCATTTTACTAATGATGCATTAGACATTCTATCACGATTGCAAAGCTATTAGTTATTATAATTCGTAGCATTCACAGATTATAGATAGATTGAGTGCGAGTATATTATAATATATACTAGATTTTGAAAGAATATTGTGGCTGTTTCTATATTATGTATGTTAAAGGACTCCTGGGATTGATAGTGCCTCTACGTAATTCGTATGGGTGGATGTCTATCGAACATGATGATTCAATTTTGGCCCCTAGATCCTCAGGAGAGTCGAAGTCCATTCAAAAAGGTCAATTGACCTTAAAAGTGGGTGCTGGATAACGAGTCATAAATGTGATCCGAAAGGGAGGCTCGGTGGATGTAGGGGGGAAATATATAAATTTATAATAAAGTTGATATTGGGTCGTGGACGATGATAAAAGTCAAATCAAAAGAGGACATACATAGTGCATTCATCACTAGTCGATCGTACAATGATAAGTTTTGGATATATATCAGCTTGTTTGCCTTTCGATTCCAATTATGTGTTAACTGTTATAAATAAATAAAAAAATGGACGGCTGAAACAGATGGAGTGGGCTAAGACACAGATTTGAGCAGATTTCTTCGTATATATCTTCAGTCAAAAACTTTTGCTTGTCTAGCCACTTTATGATGAGCACTAACAATTAGTTCGAGTATTGAATATCATAGATGGATGGATGTAACCATGGATAATATAAATTTAAAGCCGTTATCTCTTCAGCCAAGTTGAAGCTTATATATTGATTATCTACTTGCCTTTTGTTGCATGAACAGTAGAGTAATGTCTACTTGACATACATCTATCTCGACAGCTATTAATTTCGATGCAGTAGTAGACATTAGCTGCAGAAGACTTTGAACATGGATTCGTGATGATGGCATAAAGTATCGAGGGAGGGCTAATGGAGTGATGCTGCATGTGGGTCCGATCCACCAGAGCTGAGTCTCTTTGACTGGATCCCCCACGAGCATTTCTCCCCGTGGTTTGTAGACGCAGACTGCACGATCATCTTCTGCCACGGGAGTCACTGCTGGTAGTAAAACAAAGCAGCAGGATCATCACGAGTATCTTTTTCGTCAGCTTGCACCACCACGTTGGCATTAAATCATCTCCTAAAGTGAAAGTGGCACGTCAACGTATTTTTACTCGAAGATGATGAGCCGAATGTCCAACCTTTGGAATACACCATTTGCTCTGCTGAGTTTCCACTTCTCCAGATCTCACTGATGTTTTCGATGCTTATAAATAATGTATTTTGTTGGTATCTGCCGCCAGTGGGGATCCACCGAGGATCGCACCTCCGACTTGAGGGGTTTTTTTTTGTTTGTGAAAGTTTGTGAGTTTTTGAGCGCGAGGACCGGAAAGGCTTCATACGTAGTGCACTTGTTACCTGGATACAGCTCATTACATGGATGTGTGGAATCGGTACTTTGCAATTCTTTATGCCGTGTTATCGAGAGATTTGTGCAGTCAGACATACAATATATATCTGAAACTAATAATAATAATAATAGAATTTACGCAGTGTAAGCAAAACACGATAGGAACAATCCTAAACTCGATAGGTGTTTGGAGCAAAATTTTTATAAATATATGAAGCCAGAGAATGAGATCTGGATGGAACATTTGCCTTCATACAAAGCTTGTCATGAGATGCCAATCTAAAATTCCAGGCATCATGTGCATTAGGATGTAGGTTTGCCCCGTCCAAAAGCAAACCCTCTTGTTCCATCTGGCATCCTTGGCCCTTGTACATGTTTGTTCACCAACTCTGCGCCTGAAGCCGATCCACCTAGTAAACAAAAAAAAAAAAAAAGGAACTGTTGGTACCGTATCATGGAAGATGGAAAACGAGATCAGGGCAGCCAAGAGGTACCGTACCATGGCAATTACCATTTTGTTGAGCTTGGCCTCTTCCTCGACTTTTATATTTTGTTCTTCTTTTGCCTTTACCCCGTTCGCCTTCCTGCAAATATTTTGTAAAAAAAAATAAACCAAAAGATAAGATGTTATATCACTATTGTATAATGCTTGTTTCCCATTCCACCATTTAGAGGAGATGGGATTCTCTGTCCCATTTTCTCCTTATCCCGTGTCCCATTCACTGATTGGACGGATCACATTTGATCATACATCCTTGAGATCTGACATGATCTATAATGTGATCCATCTGATCAGTGAATGGGACACGGAAAAGTGGGACAGAAAATCCCATCTGCATTTAGAGGGCCCAACTTTTTAGTCTCCACGTGCAAATAACAAACAAGAACTTTGTACAATAAGTTCCTTCAAAAATCACCTTGAAAGACAGATTAGTCTTGGAAAGCATATTGCTGCTCAGAACAACATCATATGAATAACTCAGCAGACAATAATTGGTTAGGCTTATTGAACAAACATTAATATTAAAGGGCAGTTCATAAAGCTCCTGCCAATATGGATCCCGAGGAAAGATCTATTGTACACAGCCTTGCCCTAGTTTGCAAGAGATTGTTTCCGAGGCTCGAACCGGTGACCTCTAGGTCACACGGAAGCAATGTTACCGTTGCGCGCAACAAACATTTATATTAACTAATGAAAAAAAACTAAGCGCCAAAAGGTGCCAATTTACAAATCAAGCAACCAACCTCCATCATTTCAACTTCATTATGGCTGTCTATGGAAATCTTCTCCCCATCTACAGTTGGTTCCTCTACCAGAGAACTATTATTCTCAGAGACGGTTACTTTGCGGCCTTTTGAAATAAGCCAATGCTTCTCCTGAAAAGTAAAATTAGTCTCAAAGACAAGTTAGCCACTCAAAAATATGTACCAAGCTGTAGACAACCATTCTCTTTGCCAAAAGCTCAACACGCATGCCACTCCTCCAATTCTTTTCATCGTTGAGGGAATTTACCTGGTTATGGATAATAAATAAACAAATTATCTATCATGTTATCAAAGTGCATGTTCTAATTAGAACACAATACTTACAGCACTCTCTGCTGCCTCAACTGTTCCATACTCAACGATAGCGTGTATCTATCCAGGGAAACAGAAATTACACATTAGATACTTGAGTGAAGGTAATGTGCCAAACTAACAAACAAAGACAAAGTAGCAGTTCATTTCTGTTAGCACATCCTGTGAGCCACAATAGAATCCATTTTTGTTTTTTGGCCATTTAGAAAAGGCATACCTTACTACTGAGTATAATCCTAGACTTCGATTTGTTTTCTAACTTCTCCATCAAATGTGGATTTTGGACAGTGACATTTACAATTCTGAAAAAATCATAAAAAATGGAAGTGTAAAAGAACTCATTAGTGGTTTGTTAAAAAAATATATTACAGTAACTTACTTTCCAAGTTTGCCAAAGATTCTTCTAATATTAGCTTCTGAGAAATCATCTGGTAGATTCTCCACTATGACAGTCCGCAACTGGTAGTTCAAGAGACAAATTTGGATTACTAAGATCATGCTACAGCAGATGAGAATATATTAGAAGATATTGAATATCCCAAAGGATACCTTTGTATCTGCAATTTCAACTGATAATGGATGTAACCTCTTCACTTTCCTCCCATCCTTGCTAACAACCTGTAATGTTGTCATTTCTAAGAATGAATACCTGATATGATGAGATAAATCATGATAAAATCAGGCTAGATAGAAAGAGGAACAACTGTCTAGATACAATTGAAAGTCAGGTTAATGCAAGAAAACATAACAAAAGTTATGGGAACAACTTACAAGCTGAGAAGATGTTCTAAGTGCAGCCTCAATCAAAGAAAACTCTTGGGTGAGCTTTTTCATCCTTCTAAAAGATGAAATAACTTTTATAGGAACTGCAATAACCAAAAACAAAATTTTTAAAAAAAATAATTAAAAAAAACATTCTGAGATATATAGTCACGCTGAGCCGTATCTGTGTCCAATTTTGAGATACCAAGATAAAAGGAAAATAGAACTTGAAATAACAAAATATTCAAGATTTCATATATGCCTATGCACAACCTTGTAAACATTCCAATAGTTGGACCATGTTGAGTCTCAAATTAAAGATGACAATTCATGATGCCAACTCCAATCCCAGAACTCACTCCTATAGTTATCATATTGGCATGAACAATTTAATTCGTTTTAGACTTCTGTAGGTGTCAATTCCAGAAGAAAATTATTCAGGCATTCCACACATTTAATATAGCTTCAAACTTTCAAACAAAATTATCTAGGTGAACTTGTTGCCTCTAGTTGGGTGTAAAGTCACACTA
Organism: Kaempferia galanga; assembly: GCA_037974795.1. Lineage (NCBI taxonomy): Eukaryota > Viridiplantae > Streptophyta > Magnoliopsida > Zingiberales > Zingiberaceae > Kaempferia > Kaempferia galanga. The sequence goes on along the minus strand of JBBPFP011041561.1, from coordinate 19,453 downwards.
AAATGCCAATGTATAAATTACTAAAAGACTTATAAACAATATTAATGAAATGAAATAACCATGACAAAGTTTGTCTGAATGTAATAGAGAGAAACTAGATAAGAGAACATGAGAACCTATTTTTGAACTCAACAAGTATTCTGATCCAATTCTTTTTGCACTTGAAGCTAGGATGATGCATAACTAAAAGATGAATCACTTAAAAAGTGCTACAAAACAAAATGATGACAGCTTAGGATAATGAACCAATGTGAATGCCTGAATCGTGGCTGGACCTGACCATGAAATCATGGCCAGCTTAGACACGATCAAGGTCTACTTTAACAGTGCTATGAACACAAAAGAAATCAAGCTGGCTTATGCAATTAGACCACAACTAGAAAAATGCACATGGTAAAACGTAAAGTATTGTGACAACTAGACAAACAGATTGCTAGACTATAAGTACTCTAGACACGAATTTGGAAGTGATATTGTAATATACTAAAGGACAATCTCAGGTGAGTAAGGAGGGGATCATTTCCTGCTAAACCAGAAAATAGGTTAGCCACCATCAGCAGCTTGCTGGGCAGCAATAGAAGTGCAGGATCATCACCATTGTGTCATCATAGTTCTCCATAACACAAATGCAGAATAACCAAAAAAACTAAAAACCGAATAAACATATAAACCAAAATATATTAGAAGTAAGAAACAATCAGAATTTCTCAATAGTATCAGTAAAACAAAGCAGCCAATCAAACCATAACATATAAGCATAAGGGAAGAAAAATAGTTGGCAGTCACTACAACAGAAAAAAATAAAATGGAAGTAATAAAAGGGACTGACAAATGCCACATACTTGTATGAGCTTTCCAAAAAAATATGATGAAAAAGGCAGGAGAGAAAATCTTATTCCAATAAAAACTTGACCAAAAATGTAGGTGGCTGCACCAAGACCAGAATGTTCAAATAGAAAAAAATTTGGAAGGAAATTTCAAAGAAAACAATCAAAACAATAGAAGCAAACGCTGGAATATTGACAAATTCCCAAGAAACAGAGAGAATCAGTTAGCAGTTTGTTTAGTCATTCAGGCAAAAACCAGATGCTCGGCACAACAGTAAAAACAGCTGCACCAGGAGAATCATCTTAGCTAAGCTGTCCTCAGTACCTGCTTTCCTTCATCAACTCCTCTCTCATTCTTGGAACAATTCAAGATCAATTCAAAATGCATGTACATGAACACATTTCAAGCAATTGTGTATCCATTTCTCTGGAAATTTCCTATGAAGCAATAGCCAAATAATATACATAACTCCATTTGTATAGACGATCAGTCTGAGAATGGAGATAATCAATTTGCAGACAATTGAATGGTCAATCAGATGTGCATATGCTTAGTAAAACTGTTGACAACAGAACCAGAAGAACATGTAGTGGCTAACTTGTCAATTTTTCACTGCCCATGGTTAGTTTCTTAACTTCTCCATCCTGTGATCTATGCTAAGTTGTTCCTTGCTGATAAATGCATATGTGAAAACCCACCAAAAGATACAAACAACAACAAAGGCCCGGGAAGAACAATCTGCATGAAATTTAATCCAAGCTAGAAAATAAATCCCTCTAAATTTTTGAACCTATAATAACCAAGAAGCAATTATCAATTACCATACCAAGGCAATACAAATTATTTTGCAGGCAAGAATGCAAAATTGTCCTCCCTTGGATTTAGCTAAAAAAAAGTTATTTTCTTGGCAATAATACAAAAATCTGCATCATCAGCAATCAAAGATTTTGCAATATTTGTACACTAAAATCCATCAAACATTAAAGAAAACCAAATCCACCAAGTCAGGAGAGAGACTTACCATATCCTTCCTTGTCCTTTTTGATGAAGGTTAGGAGAAAACTATCGGTAGGAAGATTTTCATCACTGAAGTAGTACTCAACCTACAAATATGATGTAGTTTTCTTCGGTTATGTTGATCAACAAAAAGAATTTTTAGAACATGACAAATGCAAAGATTGAAATAATAAGTTTCCTTAAATGATGTATCTTGTGACAAATTACAGCAGTGCTTGCTAATTAACGTCGCTAAGGAAAAAAATAGTACAAGATATCATATTCAGTGACTTAAGAGATTGAAATCAACAAAATTGCATTGCAAATGAGCGAGCCCACTCGTAAAAGTGCTTCAATTTGTGAAAGGTGATGCTGTGCTTCTCCGACCCAAATCTTCCTCTAAGTCACAATCTTCCACAACAATGTTTCACCTCCAATTCAGAATCTTCCATAGCAAATATTTGTTCTCTCTATGTCCATAGTTCTATCCTCGGTATGTATTTCTTTGTGACACATTGGTACAGAAATGGCAACATTTCTCTTGTGAGTCTGATAAGACAACGCTTTGGTATGTTTCAATTTAGATTTGTTCTGTTATGATTTATCGAAACACCCTTAACAAATATGATCATCAAATTCAAAACTTGACAAATAATCAACAGAAGTATCCTCCATTTCATGCTGTGCTATCAAGATAAATAAGATAGATAGAACACAAAACCTGCCGGACAATCTGATCACAAAGTTCACCCGAGAGAACCACCGGGCCGGAGAGTGCCACTTCCGCTTCTCGGAGGCTTACATCACCACGGGCGTCATCAAAGATATCGGCCTCAACACGAAATGCCGTGGTTACGTCCGAAGCGACGCCTTCTTCTCCTGAGTCGCGGTCAGGAGCAGCGACCCGAGTAGGGTCGGTCTCGGAGCCTTGCGCCTCTCTTCGCGCAGCGGCGCCTCCCGAAGGGTCAGAGAGCGCGACGCCATCATCGAGAGACGGAAGCCACGAGGAGAGAGGCGGAGGCGGGAGCAGAGATGAGGAGCCTAGCCCTTCTGGTTGGTTCTCCTCCATTCCGGACGGCGAACGGCTACCTTGACATCCCTCTCTAACGTCCGCTTCGCGACTCCATTTATAATCAAGATGGGTGGGACGGGGCATGGGCTAGGGTTGGGCTCGAACCATGCCGCATAATTGAAAGATGGGGTGGACTGGGCCTAGTAATGGGCCTCGTCTTGGACTGTAATCATGGGCCATCCAATCAATGGATGACTGAGTTATAATTAATTTAATCTTTTTGCTCTCGCACAGTCTGTCTGAACGTTTGATCACTCCAGTTGCCAGTCAAACTTAACATCGATGTTCACTCCAATTGCTCGGCGATCGTACGCATGCCGATGCCTCTGTGATTTGGAATTTGACTAATTCCAGGACTCGTACGTTGCCAAATGCTTACAATTGCATCGACCTAATTTACCATTCCTGAAATGGGATTTCAGTACCAACTAAAAATGAGCTAGCAACCGTCCGAGGCTGCACCAACACTAACACTGTAATAATTCAGGCAGAAGACTGTCGATGACAAGCTCTGGCTGGTGGCATCGGAGTAGGAGCACACTCTCACCTCATCAGTGCAATTCTGCTCCTGGCAGATGCTTCACTTTAACATGCTGGTAATTGTGAACTGTGATCATTGGACGAGGGAATGAAACCACGATGATTTTATTAATTTAAACTTTGTTTGACATGAACGATGTTGAATTGGCAGATGACTGGTGGCCTGTGCAGTGGTACGTGATCGATAAGAGCTGCCTGCCATGATTAATATGATTATTGTTCAAATGATTATAGACCTTTTTTTTTTTTTTTGTCTTGGGTCGCCGATCCAATCAGCTCAGACTATTCTTCCATCATTTTATTATAGCGAGTAAAAATGCTCATCCTACATGTTTCTTAAAGTCGATCCTGTGAAGGAAGATAACTCAAAGTCCGCTTATAATTGACCGCCAAATTGACAAGGATAAGAGGGTTTTTCATATTTTTTTTTCCATGCATACACCCGCCATATTCTTTCATCGTTTTATAAAAAAAAATAATAAATTGAAAAGCACTTGTGATGAACAATTTAGAAGCTCAGCGTACATTAATTACGAATCCAATTTGAATGATTCTTCTATCGTTTTGTGATGGAAGAGTTAGTGGTTTAAATCGGAGAGAATTAGATACACTACAAAGGTGGCGTATCGGATTGTTAAACGTGATCATATCTTATCTGGTGGCAGCGATGCGTCCTTTGGTGCTTTGTTATCATGAACTGATGCCTAATCTGTTACGTACTGTTGGCTCCAATCTAAAGCAACTTGAATGCTTGAACAATCCTTTATTATTTTGAAAGAATCCTGCTGGGTAATTGTTTTCAAATGACAACATTTGATTCCAAGACCACCGTAATTTTTGTTTTAGTTTTTCTGCAGTCGGTGGTTATTTAAATTGGATAGTAAACGCAAGTTAGAAAAGGAAATTACAAAACATAAATTCACAATAATATTGTCATGCATACTTCAACTCGACCATAACAAAAGTACACGACTGTTTCATTGCACAGTGCCAAAAAAAAAAAACATCGTCATCTAATACATGTGAGGTAGCTTCTGTAGCCAAAAAAAGCAAACAAACGTTCCTACTTTAAACAGGATGGAGAAGGGAAAAGGTTGGGGGCATAACTGGATTAGATTTATGAGATATACACAAACCAATCTTCGCTGAGGGATCTTTGCCTATAAGGGAACATCTGAAAGCTCATTTGATGCTAAAACATCTGTTGATTAATAGTCATCAAATTTTCCTGCAGAAGAATGCTGAGAAAAAGTAATTAAGTATTGAGAATTATACTCAGAATAGGACAATGCAAAACTCGTGGTTATCCATCTCACTAACTTTCCACAGAAAAGGTTCATTGTACGAATATTACCATCAGAAAATGATGCACAAATTATCTACATCATTTGTTTAAAAAAAAATAAATAAACAGTTAGCAAGAACCAATAAGTCATAATGGTGTACAAAATATTTACCCTAACTGAGATCTTACTGCAAATGGACATAATAGAATTGCGTGTTAACAGAACTCAAGACGGAAAGATACCTATTTGAGCATACATGATTCAGAGAGCTCGAATTGTGATGCCGGGAAGAACAAGATCAAAGACCTGGCATCCTTTCTGTCATATATAAATATATATAGAAAATGACAAATACAAGCAGATATGCCCGCTGCCCAATTCCATGATCCGTGGTCCAGAGAATGTGTTGCTCAAGTTTCCAAATTTGTCATTCCAGTTGAAGTTGGCACTGACAGGAAACTTTGCATGTAGATATATAGTTCACATTGGTTAGTCCTTTGCAGGAGAGCTTGAAGAGAATGGCAAGGCCTTGTTTGGTTGGATAAGATCTTGAAGAGAGCAATTGTAAATTGAGCACACAGAATCTGATTCCCATATCCACGCTTGGACTAATTAGATACCACATTTCACATGTCAGAAAAAATTGGCACACAACTAGTAAGATTGATTCCCACCCGCATATCTGAATCAGTTCTCAAATAAACACAACTGAAGGACCGGATGGAACACCATTCCAAGAACTTCTGTTGTGGTACCTTGAACAATGACACATGAGAAGGGGCATGGGAGAAGCAGTGCCAACCAAAACCTGGAACAATTACTGACATAGGATAAAACTAAAGGAGCAATAAATTAATTATTGCGTCTAAGTGCTTGTCTTGTACAAGTATTGATTTCAAATTGACCAGTGAAAAAAAATGTATTTAGCCATGGTACAAGACTAAGTTCCATCCAACTCATCAAACTCTGAGAACAATATTGCTGCCGCTCACGTGCTTGGAGTTGTCAACTTTTCAGGGCAGTAACAATTATGATTTGATACCTTGTCATTAAATTACCACAATATCCCCATAACCAAGTTTTGTGTCTCAGAAGCAATGTCCTTAGCGTCTAAGATTTGACACTAAAACATGGTATATAATCCAGATATTCATTATGGACTAACATCTTAAAAAAAACAGATTGCATGGACCGTTTTCATTTTAACACACACGTACACATAAAATAATATTTTTTAAAAAAAGACAAAAAACCAACTTTGTTAAGCTATTGACACCTCAGCATCACTACCATGAGCAAACGGGAAGTCGGTCTCAACTATTTGAGACTGGCTATATGAATTTTATACACAATGAAAACTCATGCAATCAACTTCAAGGCACTAGATCTGCCTAAATCTCCATCAACCAAGCCAACTCTGCCATCAACCCATTGCTATCTAATGTCAATTTTTTTTACACTTGTATCTGCACGCGCGGAGCTTCTTTTCGTTTGCACCAATGATAGATTGAGCTGTAGAAACTCACCCTTCTTAGTTTTACAAGCATACAAAGAAACTCATCTTCATTTTCAATTTTAGCGACACGCAATGATCTTCCAGCTTTTTTTCGACTCCTTGTCTTCCTATCAAACAACTTCTTATTGTTGTTGAACCTCGTTTTGCATCATCTTCTTTCTGTTGTCTAAATCTACAATTACAAATCTCCTTGTTTCATGCCTTCTCTAGATATCCCCTTCATCAAAGAAAAAAAAACAAACTGTGCTATTTATTGTATTTTCAGAACCCCCAAGTGTTCTCCTTTACCTCGGCATATTGCATATTGATATAACTGATGCTTCAAGGAGAAGCACACTCAGAGAGATCAATTCCTGAGATCTCTCCGTCCCAGTTTCACTCCATAATTTGTTTCTTTATCCTCTCCCTTTGTCAAACAGTTGATTCGTCTCTTGGTTCATAGATAGTTGTGTTAATCTCATATTGAAGGGATTATTGATTGCATGCTCCATTACTTCAAGCTTTGTTTCACCTACATGCGTGCAAGTATGTTTTTGTTTTATTAGTCCTGTTTACTCGATTGTCTCCTGTATGTTTTGTTTACTAGACTTTTTCTAGTTTATCACAAGTTAGACATATACAATATTTATTCTCTAATTTGAGGTAGAGTGTTAAGAGTCTTAGGAATAAGATTATAGGTGTAGTGAGTTTATCCTATATTAGTATTTTAGATCATGGGTTTTTATACAATTAATGTGCATTCATACAATTTTCTATTTAGGACGTGATAAAATATTCTTCTTCTTAAATTCTATGTAAAGTTATATTGAATGAGCAAGACATAACCAAAACTTTTTAAATTCATTCTAATTTATATTAAGCAGTCTTCTTTAGTCTCACTTTATTTCACACTTTCAGCTCTAACTAATTCAGCTTGGCTATTTATAAATTACATCGTTGATCTCATGGTGTCATCCATCAGACTACTTGAACATAGATTTCCAGCAAAATGGGGTCACTGAACATAAGAATCATTGTCCATAAGATTATTCACTCCTTATGTTCCATGCATGTGCATCATCGCTTTTGGGAGGATGCAATTCTTACTCCCTATTTTGTTGTAGACAAGCTCATAATTCTTACTCCCTCTTATATCTAGGGAAGCTTGCCTTTCTCATGGTTCCTCCAATTTTTGTACAATAAAAATGTGAACCAGTTGTGATACTAACCTATTTTTGAGATGCCTGAGTACTTTTATCCACTTATGCACCATTTGGGTCTCTGCTATTGGTGACTGATGTTCTATCACCCTTGTCACTTGGTCACCACTGTAAATATTTAATGATATAATGAAATACTAGCAATGGAGGTACCTTCTCCATCATAGCATTTATTCCATGATCCTACACATCCTTCCATGATTAATGTCCCTTTTGACTGGCATCAATGCACTACTCAACTTTTCCATCTCATATTTCCTTCCGATCATTTTCACTTTCTTTTGAAGAGTTTGACAGGCATCAGTTCACTACTCAAATTTTCCATCTCATATTTCCTTCCTAGTGCCTATAAGGAAGCCTTGTTGGACCTCGGAAAACAAGCAAAAGCAATGAACTTTTCTCAAGCAATGTCCGTTGACATTAAGCTCTGGTATATTTGTTGAGTGGTAGGCAAGCTCAATATCGATGCTCCTTTTATTTTTATAAAGCCTGATCAGAGTATCAATGTATCCATTGCTTGGCCTGTGATTGCAATCGAAGAAGATAAAAAGGCACAAAAGTTGACCAAAAAGTGAGGTAGTTCGCTAGGCTATATCTAGGTATTTTCCCGTTGATACTTTAAAGCTTTTTCATCTGTGGCAAAACTCAGTACAAATCCTCTTATCATAATTGTCATTCAGAGTCGGTTTATTTTGGTGATCTGTCTGAAACTGTAGAGCTACCTCTGTGTATGTTGCTTACTATTACCATACTTCTATCCAAATACAAGTCGCTCTATTCAATAGGACAATGGCATTCTTTTATATTTAACTGAACCAATGGACCTTATCTAAGGTGTGAATTCTTCAGTCGGCCACTATCATCTCCCATCAGAATGTATAGAACTTCACTAGGAAGATAGCAAATGATGCTTACAGTAATCAAAATCTTATTGTCCACATGATAGATAACTAACTATATTTGAGTATCTTCGTCGCATTCATGTGCCAAACTTATCATCCAATGATTTTTGCCTAAAAACAGGCATCTGCAAGCCAGGTAGCCTAAAATGGTGACTTGAACTTGCCAAAGGTACTTTGCCCTGAAAATTTTACATTTACTTGCTCAGATTGGTTCCAAAATGACCTAGACTACAGGATCACACGACTCAAATGCTTTGTCCATAAACAATTTTGAACTAAATTGTCCTACAAAAGACCATCCGTGACATATATGATATTCGAGCTCTCACCATCTAACTCATAATTTGGTAAACAATTTGTATCCCTTATTTCCATAAAGCCAATAATCTGACTTCTCTAGAATCATTAGGTAATCTGCAGTTTTCCTTGTTCCTAATGATTACCTCCAAGTATTCTCCTTTCTTACACCCTTTCCTTTTCATGACCTGTTTTCTCCTCCAACATTTGCTTTGTGTTGTCCATCACCCAACCAATTTGATCACTGACATCACAGAAGAATCAATCTACCTTATATATACCACATCACTCTTCAGATACATTACCACAATACCACTGAATATCAGACAACAGAAGCTTCATAGTGCAACCATGTTATGTTCCCACATGAACTGCTTAGACCACTTTTGTCATGAAGATTTTCAATTAGAAAGAGGATATGGAATACACAATCATCTCTTGCCATCACTTGGAGCAACGGTGAACCATCCAAACAGACTCAGGAAGTACATTGTTTCACCATATGATCCTCATTACAGGTATAATAACTCATCTATCGGTCTCCAGGTTCTGTTAGGTTCAAATTTCAAGAAAAAAGTCATTTATTTTCTTCTTACCAACCATTTTCAGACTATGGGAGGTGTTTTTGATATTAATGGTACTCTACTCGGCCTGGATCTGTCCGTTTGAGTTTGCATTTCTCCGAAACCTGCCGAGCACAATCTTTATTGTGGATAACATAGTCAACAGCTTTTTTGCAATTGACATTGTACTGACCTTCTTTGTTGCTTTTGTCGATCATAAATCATATGTTCTGGTGGATGATCGAAAGAGAATAGCACTCAGGTTAGCTATTGAACTACAAAGTTGCATCATATCTTCAAATACCATGCTTAAAAACCATATGGAAATATGGTACAAAATGATGTTTAGAACCCATTTCAACAAACATGTCCTATTCTGACAGGTACCTGTCCACATGGTTCGTCTTTGATGTATGTTCCACATTTCCCTTTCAAATAATCAGCTTCCTCTTCAGTGGGCATGTTAACACCTTCTGCTTCAAAATTCTAAGTATGCTGAGACTGTGGCGTCTGCATCGAGTTAGTTCCTTCTTTGCTAGGTCTGCATCTTCTTTAACATCTTCCAATACAAAAACATCCATAAATAACCAAATAATTTTCTTAAGTATCTTCTTCAGACTTGAGAAGGACATCCGTTTCAATTATTTTTGGACACGGTGCACAAAGCTTTTTGCAGTAAGCTTCCAGCATTATTTTCAAATCTTGTTTCAAGCAGCCACAAAATTGTTTGATACAATTAACATTTTTGTACCATAGGTAACTCTTTTTGCAGTTCACTGTTCTGGATGCTTTAACTACATGATCGCTGATAGATACCCTGTCCCAGAACGAACATGGATAGGTGCGGTGAAGCCAAACTTCATGGAGGATAATCTATGGGTCAGATATGTAACAGCAATATACTGGTCAATCACAACGCTATCAACTACTGGTTATGGTGACTTACACGCTGAAAACACCAGAGAAATGCTATTCTACATCTGCTGCATGCTATTCAATTTGGGTTTGACATCTTACCTGATTGGAAATATGACAAATCTTATTGTCAATGAGACCAGTCGAACAAAAAACTTCGTATGTTCTATGCTATTAGTTTTTAACTCTCTTATTTTCCTCATAAACTACATCATATGCTTATTTATTAAAAAGGTAAAACAAAGAAACTGCATAAAAACAAGACCTACTTCAAGCAACTCTAGATCTGTCATAAAGAAAGCTGTTCCTCTAGCTGTTAACCTTTTCACAGATACTAGTTACTACATCTGTCCATCCTACATGTATTTCACTCAATTTAGAAAGAAAACATTTGTTAACTGCATTTGTTTGTTGCTCAAAAGAACTATTGAAAGAACAATAGGACTGCATAACATTATCAGACAATTTTACAATATGTTAATTAGTGATCATGTAAATCTACAGAGAGATACCATTCAGGCTGCTTCTGAGTTTGCAACAAGAAATAAGTTGCCGAAATATCTAGAGGAACAAATGTTATCTCACATATGCTTAAGATTCAAAACAGAGGGACTCAAACAACAAGAGACACTTGATGGCCTCTCAAAGGCAATCCGTTCAAGTATAGCCAAGTACCTGTTCTTTCCCATTGTTCAAAGAGTGAACCTTTTCAATGGTGTCTCTTTTACAGTCATTTTCCAACTGGTGAGGCTCTGATTCTATATGATAAATCCTAGGCAAATGAAATGAAAGAATACACTGAAAAGATAATCATGAAATTAGGTGTCAGAAATGCGGGTGGAGTATTTTCCACCTAACGAAGACGTGATGCTGCAGAATGAATCACCAACAGATCTGTATATAATAGTATCAGGGGCAGTGGTTAGTACTACACTTTTTGGGCTGTTTGCATAAGTGTTTTTGTTACAAAATAATTAGCAAATTCTACTACATCTTTCGTTGTTTTCTTATTGCAGGAAATGAGAACATATGTGGATGGGATCCAGAAGGTAAAACTTTTAGACCTGATCAATACAAAATTAACATTAACAGAGTGATAACTGCTGCACTCTTACAAATTTAGGTTCATGGAAGGTTATCCACTGGAGAAATGTTTGGGGAGATTGGAATACTCTGTCATGTTCCACAACCATTTACAATAACAACAACAGAACTCACACAAATTCTTAGACTGAACCGAAGCACATTCCTCAACATCATTCAAGAAAGCAGGCAGGATGAGACTATCACCACAAGAAATCTTATTGAGGTACAATAAAGAATAGATCAGCATGTAATACTAATAAAATAAGAAAAATCTTATTTTTCCATCCCACAGTTGCATGCTTTTTTAAATATCATCCATAGTTTGATGGTGAAGTTCTGTTAACTATTGATGGCTGAGGGAATAAAAAAACATGAGTGTCACTAGTATGAGAGATATTCTCACAATTTTGTGATTTTGGGCTTATTTTGAAGAAAGAGTATAAATGTGTGGGCAAAAATGGAAATTTCTCAATACATTATCACTAATTCTTGCTGGAGATATAACCTCGTGTTTTGCTGCATTTGTTTTATCAGAGGTTAAGCCTGCATGAGAGACTATATCCTGGCATACAGAAAATTGATCCAGAAGAACTACTTAAAGAATGTTTCAAGAAAGAATCCGGGAATAGGAATGATAACTACACACAAGATGAAGATGTTTATAATGTTAGCAAGCTCCATGCACAGGAACAGATGAATGCAAGAAACAGTCATGGAAAGCTAGATACGAGCAAGGATGTTGGTAAAGTTAATACGCTTCAAGTTGCCGTTAACAATCAGAAAGTAGATCAAGCAGAGAGACAAACTGTGTCAGATGGAACAATCAAGGAAGGGCACCATGAGGATGCTAAAACTCTGCTGAAACAAGAAGCAACTGTTGATAAAGCTAATGGTAACAGGTGGACTCAAAAGGACATGGCTAAAAAACATGAACTGAAAGGTGGTGCATCAGACTGTCTGTTGGGGGACGGAAGTGGAAAAACGTTTGTTGGGAAACAGGACTTAAGATATAGCTGCTCACTGAAGAATAATGATGAAATGCTACAGACATGTTCGAAAATTGGGGTCCATGAATCCGCCAAAAGAGTGGTTATTCACATGCATTCGCAAAAGGCAGACCCAGCGATACAGCTATTGCCGAAGATGATTAATCTACCTGACACTATGGAGGAGCTACTCAGAATCGGTGGTAAGTTTGATTTGAACTGATATAGACAAGCATTCAGTAATGATAGAGAAATTAATTAATTATAAAAAAAACAACAAATACGACTCCATAAGTAGCTTATATCAGTGTCGAGGTTATACAGAAACAGGTGGTCACAGACACATAAAAATCCCAAGAACAAACCTAATGTTTCAATCCTAAAGATTCCATGTCTCTTGTACCCATTGTTCTAATTACATCCGGAAAAACTGCAGGTGAAAAGTTCGTGGGCTATCGTCCTATAAGAGTGTTGAATCAAGAGATGGCAGAAATTGATGAGATCAGTGTCATTCGCGACGGGGACCATCTGTACTTCCAAGAGCTTTGATGATATCAGCAAAAGTGGCCAAGAGATTAAAATATATAGAACAAGAGTTCGACTAAAAAGCATGTCGAACTAGCAAAAAATGTAGCAGTACCCTAAACTAAAAGCTCTGATCTTATCAATTCCACAGTAATCACCATGGTTCAGCAGACATATAGCGACCTAGCAAACTACAGGAACCGTGATAACATTGCTTGCAATGCAGAAGCAGATTGTCTATCAAGAGATAAAATTTCTAGCTGAAGATAGCATTTCCCTGAACAAAAGAACTTGATGGTCGAGAGCAAAATTTGAACGCCTCAATTTCTTTTTCGGATCACATAAACAACCGACGGAAGAAAGAGAAAAACGTACCTTCGAAGTCAGCGATCGGAGGTCCGCCGAAGCTCGTCCAGCTTGGAGATGATCACGATGGCGATGAGTTTGGAAGCACATATGGCCCATTTGGCTTTTAAATGGGCTCGATGAATAACGAAATATGGAATGGCCCATATACGGTTTAAAAATTCTAATCATAAGTAAATAACAAAAAAAGACATAATGAGTCATATTTAATAATCCGACCTGCCGGATTCGAACCAGCGACCTAAGGATAAGCTGCACCAACTACAGTCCTCCGCTCTACCAACTGAGCTAAGGTCGGATTTATTTAAAATCTAATATATAGTATTGAAAAAAAAAAAACAATAGCGAATTTTATTTCCTATTCTATGTAGATTTTTCTCTCTCTTTGTGTGCAATCCTCTCTCACAACTCTCCCTCTTTTCTTCTCTCACCTCAATTCTTTCCCTCTCTCGCTATTAAAATCCACATCAACCCTTTCTGCTTCCTTCTGGTCGAACAATCTTCCTCCCTAATGAATCATCATTCGCTCATGTACTTGATCTCATCAACTATTATTTGTAACAATTGGTATCAGAGCTAACTATTGGTTTCAAAGACATGTTGAAATTTTCAAGATGCAGGAAAATATTGCTGAACCACATGCTCAACTGGCTGCAACGATGACGAAAACAATCGAAGTAATTTGTGGTGGAGACACAAGGGATGATTAAAAAGAATTGATGATTATCAAACTTGATGTTAGAAAAGTTTAAATTTGTGCAGTCCAATTTAAACATTTTATGCAATAAGAAAAAGAGCACTCTATCAGTGAAGTCTCAACAACTCAACATGTGTATGCAAATACTTGTAGGAACTTGGTGAATCTATGAAAATGTTATACTGCTAAAACACGAGATGGTTAAACAACATTGTCTATGCAAGTCGTTCGAGTAAAGGCCACATCTGTATATTTGGTGATAATGTCACCGTATGTAACAAGGCATGTCTAGAACGAGGATACAGTCCAGTTCTCCCAGCAGAAGTGTTTCTTACAAGTTATAAGTTTGTTATGGGTGAGTTACTGGCATCATGTCATGGAGTCAGTATATGATGTTTTTTCTTGCATTGTCGAATAGGTTGCATTGGCAGATTAGCTATCGTACTGTTTGCAAGAGATTTGATGGGTTTTAGAAAAAAGTAAAGCATATGAAGGCATCATCAACCATTTAGCATACTATGTCCCAATTGTCTATTATAATTGCTAGATACGTACTTTCTAGTCAACATGCACATTAAAAAAGATGGTCTGCAGTTTATTTATTTGAATGCTACAATATAGTATATGCACCATTATCACAGTCACTATTTTGTTCTTCAGATTGCACGTCGTTTGCTGGGTAAAATCTTAATTGACTTGCATAATACTCGAGAAGAAGCAATTGATGTTGCTGAACCAAAAAGCAGTCAGGAGACAACAACAATGTTCCCAAAGACAAGGAAGGAAGAGCGAGACCAAGCTAGGCCTTTGAACAAGAATGAAGATCTAAGACGAACTAGCTCAACTAGTGAAAAATCAATAGACCAAGATGATGATGATGACAGAGAGACCAAATATCGCTTAGATCCAAAGTTTCTATCACATGCTCATTGTCTGTTATCAACTATGGTTAACATTATACTTGGCATGCTAAATTGGTCTATTTTCCATTCTGTTTCAGATATGCTAATGTGAGAACACCTGAACGACATGTCCGTACAAGGCTTTATTTCACATCGGTGGGTGCATTCTTCCCATTGCTGCCATATTTGTGCTAATATTATCTGTTCATTACGAAACTTATTCATTGTAATATGGATTTTTTGGTAGTTTGCCATTCCAAACATGTCTCCAAGATGAATTTTTATTTAGTGCATATAGCTTCAAATTGGTTAAGTTCCAGGTTTAAAATGCCAATTTTGGTTTTATGCCATTGTTAGCCTGTGCTGGCCCACTATAGAGGTTGGCACATGTACGTAGTAATGGTAGAGGGAGAATAAGAGGGGGAAAAAAGAGGGAGAAGCAGCAGGAGAAGAGGAGAAGAATAGGAAGAGAAGGAAATCACACGTACCAGTAGTTTTTTTTTTTCTGGAAGCATTTCATTCTCGTTCTTCCCATCTGCCTTGTTAGATTTAATACAGTCCTGTTGAGATCACCTTTGCACTTTTCAGTAACATGAAATAGTGTATCTGAGGTGGTGCCACATTCTGATATTGTTCATGATAGGTCCCACCTGTAACTGGCAAAATGACATCACATTCTAATCTATGATTTAGTCATCGTTTTGGGGTCATCAGAGTAGAATCTTTTAGGTGCTTCTTGTACCTGCTATTTTGATAAACCAATAGAGATGTACTGGTTCATAGTATGGCTGTACAGATTATTCCTCCCAAAACTCATGGTGAGGATTTTATGTGAGATATCCTGTTTCTCTATCAAGCATGCAACCTTGGTTTGTGCATCGATGAATATTTTTGCAGAACATAAGAACCTTGTTTTTGATGAAATAGGGAAGGTAGTTGGATGGCTGGATGGCCTTATCTCAAGTCATCCGTAGTTATATTCCATGGTTTTCGAATCCTAGCTTAGAGAAGGTTTGAATTGAAAAGTATAGTTATTTTAAGGCTCTATATTTAACAATATTGAATTTATAAGCAAATGATGTAATGTTATCATCTTTTTCTTAGAATGTTTGCATTTTTTGTTCATAAATGTATTTACAAGTGCATTATGTCTTGTTATTGTGTCTGAACTATCCTATTTGATTGCTGTTGTGTTGATTTCAGGAATCACACATACATTCTTTAATGAATGTACTTCGATATTGCAACTTAGATGAGTCCCTGCAAGGAGAGGATAGCCTTGTCTGCAATAGTGCACTAGATCACCTACACAAGACCCGGGAACTTGACTACATGAGCTACATAGTTTTCAGAATGTTTGAGAATACCGAGGTACAATAGTTAGGCCAAATTGACATTTTGTTTGTTAACAATTTTCCTACTTGATTTGAAGGTCTTAAAGATGTACTGATTGTATTGTACTAGATAGACACGTTAGAGTTACTTTCTTGTTCAGAATGGCAGGAAAGGCAACATTCTTTTATAATAAGTCAGCTGCCATCTTATATTGTTGTTGCATAGAAATTCCTTATGTCCCGTCATTTATCATTGAATTTCAGGTAGCATTAGAAGATCCAAAAAGATTTCGGATGGAGATGACATTTAGTAGAGGTGCAGATTTAAGCCCCCTGGAGGTAATACTTTTTGTCATGTTTAATTGCAGTACGACTGTAACAGAGCCTCTTAATATTCAATGTGATTGTTTGTTTTAATATTATCATTTTCCCTGGTATGACGAAGAATCATGATGGGGATGCTGCTTTGCTTCATCAAGAACATACTCTCCCTATAATGGGCCCAGAGAGGATGCAGGAAGTAACATCCTACCTGACATTAGACCAATTTGAGAGAATGATCGGTCCGTTTGCCATGCCAGCTGAGGATTTCCCACCGCCTGCAACTCCACAGGCATTTTCAGGCTACTTCGCGAAGAGTTCTGGAGTACTAGAGCGTTTAGTTAATTTGTTTTCCTTCCATAAAGGCTCCACCGCAGCTGCTGCCTCCGGCACCAATAATAATTTAAAACAGTAAAGCATGTTTTACGTAATTCTCCTTATACCAATCACCGAAGGACGAGCACCACGATTGCATGTATATTGGAAACGAGCAGGATTGTTGCGCGCTTCAGTTAGAAAAATTGACTTTTGGTTATGAGTTGGCAAATTAGTTTTGTTTCCATTGACTATTCAACTTAAATATTGATGTCATAGCATCGTTAGACTGAATTCCACGATGTCACAACTCAGATAGTTTTCTTGTCATTCAATTTATTCAAAACATACAATGAAAAACTTGTTAAAGTGGAATTTATTGAAGAAACCAAAAAAAAGAAATACTTTTTCCTATGCCGAACTGTTGATGATCTCGTAAGAAGAATTAAAGAACTTGAAAATATGATGCAAAGAAATAATAAACTTGAACTATTTATTGAACTCAATTAACATTTCACAAGTCTCTCATCTCTTAAGTGTAAACTATATGTGTGTGTGTATATATATAACTTCAGAGTAAAAATATGCTCAACCGCCAGGGTAAAAAAAATAAACATCATTCGAAATTCTATTTTCTGAGAAACAAACTAAATAACCTAAATTTTGTGCCAGGGTAAAAATATGTGCAAACTGTTTATGTGCTGACCTTGTTTTATAATATATTTTTTTCATCAACATCCTTGGTTAAAAAATAAAATAATAATAATAAGAGGGCCGTTTATTCTTAGAATCAGCAAAATCACACAATTTTGTTGTAAAGGCATGTGCACTACAATTCATTTTTACCAATTCAAGATAAATATCATCTTAAATCTAATTAAAAAGTATATGATTATAATTTTGAGAAATTTAAATATAAATTGTAATTATCCTCGCTCAATTAGAATGTGAAATTCTCCTAAAACATTAGAGTTGCAGGAGAATTTCAAATGATTTTTAAATTAGTAAAACTGAACAACACGATGATTAGAGCAGTTCTTTTGATCCATAATTTTTTATCCTTTCCTAATCCACATCAGGAGGGGCCACTAGATGTGATGATGAAGAATTAATACATGGATCCTTAATCTGATCCAACGGCCCTCCTGATATAGACTAAAAAATAACTAGGGATTATAGACCAGAAGATCCTGATATAGACTAAAAAATAACTAGGGATTATAGACCAGAAGATCCCGTCAGCATAATGATACCACTATCATATAGAAATCAAAATGTTTTTTTATTTCAAATTAGTAAACGAACAATTTCAATGAAAGCGCTCACTTTTTAATGAATTAAGATAATGAGAAATATAAAGGGTTTATTAAAGGTGATGAGATGCCAAAGCAGGGGCATCAATCTGACGATTTTAAGAACAAGAACATCGAAATCAACTCAGTTATAAACAATCTGCTATAGACCAATATAGGTATGCAGTCTAAATAATACGGTTGCTGCAGTCAAGCAATGATTCGGTCGTGCATGACAAGGTATTGTTTTCAAATAGAATAGTTCATCATCAAAGAGGCATACGAAAAACATACCAGTTGCATGTTCATTGAAATTGAATCCACAATGGCCAGAAGCTAAAGTAAATCAATTTGAAACCCAGATTTCTAGTTATGGTAAATTTTAGATATGGAAAATAGGCTACAAAGAGACGACAGTTCCTTCCTGAGTAATCTTCTAGTTCTAAATAAGTACATATAGACTATATATATGGACTGACACGGATTTCTTTCAAGATAAAACTGCCTGACACAGAATGGGTAGCTGAAACTCTCATATCTTCATTTGACATTTTGATATTTCAAGGTAAATAGGTTAACCATGCCAAGGAAAGAAAATCCAATTTCCACAAGTTTACAGCTAGGTAATGCAAAAATCTCAACAATAATTGGACAAGGTCTATAGAGTGACTAAATTTTGGCTTAACAAATGATGCTTTCAATTTTTCACCAAACACTGGCTTTGAGATATCTGGGATTTACATAATGATTGCACTGTGAAAGAGCATATGTGATGTTGGGTCGGATAGTGATTATCCTGCGGACTAATTAGAAGGGAAGTTGGAGGAGAAACTCAAGAAGACAGAACATCAAAAAAAACAAAGGAAACTTGTCGGATTTACCAGAAAAGGAAATTTTATTAATAATTTAGGGATGAATTTGTATATAGCTAATGATGTGTTTATATAGATTCGATAACCAAAAAAAAGGAAAGAATTCCTAATATATCAACTTCAATTATAATCTTGTAGAAAATGCAAAGAGATCTTTTCAGAAAATAAAAATTCTTGACGGAAATTAAAATTAATAAAACAAAATGTTGTAATAGATTAACTATGACCCATAATTACCCGAAATACCCAAAAAAAATGAAAATTACTAAAAATAGTAAAAAAAATCCTTAGAGGCTCAGTTGAGGGCCTAAACGATGGAATTTGAGCCCGAAAGTTGGTGGTTATGATACCCTGTAATAAACATAGATTTTTAAATTCTGAACGTGTGGCCGACAAAGCTTGATTCCTAGTTCAAAAGTTACGACGGTTTGAAATTAAAGGGTGTTGGAATGTGTAGGGCTGGTACACGGAGAATAATTAGCCTGCAATAAAAATTGTACCTTTCTCGTACACAATTAAACTTAAAACAAACACAAATTGATTAATTAAAACTAAATAGAAAATAGGAGACACAGAAGAATTTACTTGGATCACAATCAACGGATCACTACTCCAAGATGGTTGAAGCTCTAAACAAAATCTC
>JBBPFP011041346.1:0-13040 GCA_037974795.1 Kaempferia galanga | reverse complement strand
TAGTGCATTTCAGATTTTTTTTTCTTCTTTTTTTTATTATGTTTTTTTAAATTTGCGGGTATGTCATTTAGAATTTTGCCTTTAGGATTTAGGAGTTGGGTTATAGCATTGAGCACAAAAAAAATTTCAAGCCAAAAATTTTTTTAAGTGTGGACGGGGTGTGCGGTGTAAGTTAGGCTTTAATTAGGTTTATCCCAATCATAGTTAGGAGTTGATTTAAATTACTTATATAAAATATTCAATTAAATCCTAAATTTAAAAACAAAATAAAACCTAAATCACGTTTTTTGCTTCCGTCGAAGGCTCGCGTGACCGGAGCTCGCCGAACCAGTCACGCGTGCACGCCACCCCGGGCCAACGCGTTGGGCCATCGCAAGGACCGGGCAACGCGTTGGGCCATCGTAAGGACCGAGCAACGCGTCCGTGCCTACGTGATGGGTCCGGCGAGGTGTCCTTTGTGTGCGCCTCCGAAGTGGAGAAACTTCGAAATCGAAATTCAATTTATGAAAACCTTACCTAATGCAAGCAATGGCGACGGGAAGCAGCGCTGGTGGCGGGAAGCGACGGCGGACAACAGAAACTGCGAAGCGACAAAAGGCGGAAGGAGGTGGAAGGAGAGGGAAGGGGAAGGCAACAAAGGTTTTTTTTAACCTACATGTTTTACCCTGCCTTTTAAAGCCGCCTCCAACAAAAACGGGGTGGGTGAGCTCTGCCTCCCGCCTAGGTGGCCACCTAGAACGCCATTTAGAACATTGCTTTTAAATATTAGTATATATTGATTTTAAAAATATTTTTTTAATATTTGATTGTCATAAATATTCACTATTGAGTTTATATTCATGTCGACTATATATTTCAATATTACTTCGTGAAATGTGTGATACCTCTGGAATCTTTTACAACAATTATTAGCAAGTTATAAATTCAAAATCAAATTTTTTATTATTATTACACATAATGACATAAGTCCTTATACTTTGTTTTATTACAGAGGCATCAAGTCCGAGAACATCTAGAACCATAATAAGATTGGTCTCCACGTTCAACATCTTATGGCCATTGTTTATGTTACATTTATTTTGATCTTTACTTTAAATTATTCATATTAATGTAAATTTTATATTTCAAGAATATGTAAAAGTAACATCTAGGGATGGCAATAGATTGGGTTTGGGTCGGATTCCATATCCTTTGTTTCCATCCTCATTTATTATATTCATCTCCATCCACATCCTCATCCTCAGCCTCATCCCCATCCCCATCCCTATCGGATTTTCAACTTTCATTCTCATCTCCAGACTCAACGAGGATCGGACGAATATCCTCTACACTATTTTTTTTCCATTCCATCCAAATACCATTTTTCAACAAAAACATTTTAAAATTAACATCATATCAAAAAAAACATAATTAAAAAAACAGATTAAACATAGATAACCTACTCCTAATTTTATCATATTCAATAAAAATAGATTAAACACTGACAAAAATAGTTAGTAGGTTTTGTGTGTGCGTGTGTGTA
The DNA here is from genome assembly GCA_037974795.1 of Kaempferia galanga. Classification (NCBI taxonomy): domain Eukaryota; kingdom Viridiplantae; phylum Streptophyta; class Magnoliopsida; order Zingiberales; family Zingiberaceae; genus Kaempferia; species Kaempferia galanga. Next base: position 11,518 of record JBBPFP011041346.1, on the reverse strand, counting down.
TAGAGAGAGAGATAGAGAGAGATTTATTAGCCTAAACAACATTCGTGCGCGACATGGATGGGCGATTGTCTGTGGAAGGCACTTTCCATGCAGACAGTCGCCCATGCATGTCGCGCACGCGCGTTGCGCAGGCTAGGGTCGAGTATGGGTTGGATTCTACTCGACCCACCTTCATATTCGATTACCCGAATACTTATACCTGATTATCCGATTATTTAATCAAGCCCAACAAAATTCCCTCCATATCCACCTCCATTTCTGGTTAGATATCAAATCCTCCGTCGGGTTTGAAGAAAATTGTCACTCCCTAGTGACATCTAAATTTGATTTAATAATATGGATAAAACTAGATTTGTTATTGTATAGTGCAGGGATAAGGAGATGATGTCTTGACATTATTAATATAATGCACACATTATTTATATCTATCTAACAATTTTTCGATGAATGGGTGTTAATATGTTTTTTATTTTCTATTTCTTAAAAGTAATTTCTCTCTTATACTTAATCTTATATTGCTTTATATAAGTTTTCAATCCTTAAGCAACTTAAAATTGTTTGATAAAAAAAATAAATATATTTTACTTTTAAAAAAAATAATACAACACTAACTCGAACTAACATTTACACAATTAATCATATAAAGTTTAGTAAACTAAACATCATGCCACCTTGCCAATACTATAAGTATCATGTATTTTTAATGATATTCTAAAAAAATAAATTTAATTTAGATAAATCATCATGTTGTTCCAAAACATTCAAACCAAACCTTAGAGAATCCATAGGAAGAGGAAAAGCTCGATACAAAGCTTGATACCATACGTGGTACTAGCAGTCAAGGCATGGGTACAACTTCAGCCTATGAAGCCTCTAGACCAAGAGGTGCCACCAAAGTGTGGGTAAAGGTGGTGTGGAAATACTACCTCGTGCCCAAACTCTGATTCACTTTTTGGTTGATGGATTATGGACGGTTGGGCACCAAAGATAGGTTGATGTATGAGATGGACAATGTTTGCCCTCTGTAGGCAAGCAGATCAGACACTGGATCATCTCTATTTTGCCTACCCAATCTTAGCTGTGTATACGACAATTGTTGTCCACTCACAATTACTAAGAGTGTTTCATAGGAACGTACGTGGTACTAGTGACCTAACAAAAGCCAGATTTTTGGATATGTCTTGTACGATTTTTCTTCTTTGGCAATCTAGGAACAAGTGCCTACATGAGGGGGTTGTCCTAAATGTAAATAGCATGTTCCTAAAGATACAAACCCATGTGTTTCAATTCTTAGCGCACCCTAGGCGTATCACCTGTAATATTCTATTTTAGTAATATATTTACCTTCTCTAAAAAAAACCTTAGTTTTCCCATTCTTGGTTCACACAATCTCTTTGATCTCTCCCAATATCACAAAGTTAGAGCATAAGAAAAACAATCACCAATGTTAGATGCCAAATTTTATCCTATTTAAAATTTTAACATTTTAAATTATTTTTTAAATTTTATTGCATTTAAGGAAGCAAAAGTAAAATTTAGTTTTTAGGGTGGAAGTCATCCTAAAGGATGGAGCCCTATGAAATTGAACCAAGTTCATATATAAAATAACGGACAAAAATCAAAAGGATGGCCACCCTTTTCCAATTAAAGTCAAATTGGCACCTCATCTAAAGTAAACTACCTGAAATACAAATACTCTAGACCAATTTTAAGATTTAGGTTAGTGTGATTAACTTATGTTAATTTTGCTTATTTGACATAGATAAAATAACAGTTCAATGAGCAAAACGACTCCATCACACCCACTACAATTGAAATGAGCATTATCTGATCAGGATCCACTCTGTAGAAGCTTGCAGTTAGCTGCTACCCGTAGAAGCTAGCTGCCAGCTTCTACAATAGTGATTAATATTTCAATGAGTACAACAAACCAAGGGGATTCCATCCCACCCACTACATTTGAAATAAGCATTATGTGACCACGATTGACCGTGTAGAAGCTCATAGCTAGCTGCTACAATGTGTAGTTGGCAGTTAACTTCTACAACTACTAGCATCTACAACAGTGTCATTAACTTATGTTAATTTGAGAGTGATAACCTGGTAACATTTTAATGAGCAAAACAAACAAAATGGACTCCTTCATACCCACTACATTTGAAATGAACGTTATCTGATCACGATTGGTCATGTAGAAGCTAGCAGCTAGCTCCTACAACGTGTAGAAGCTTATTGCTAGCTTCCACAATAGTATTATCAACTTATGTTAATTTTGCTTATTTGAGAGTGATAATTTGGTTAAAACATTATTTAGCAAAACAAACTAAAGGGACTTCATCACATCCACTATATTTCAAATGAGTATTGTTTGATAGCGATGGACCGTGTAGAAACTAGCAACTAGCTGCTATAACATGTAAAAGTTACCGAGTAGCTGCTACAATAGAGGTGGGTGAAGCATATTTCAGGATAAAATTATAGATAGGGCTCCCATGTGATGTTTCTCTTAATTTTGGACGCCTTTTGATTTTTTTCCCTAAGATAACTGGGTTTAATCGTATTTAATTGGAACAAGAGTACTTTTAAAAAGCTCGGAATTATTAATTCTTTCTTATCTATCCACAATTTTCTCCCCTCTCCTCGTGATCCCTCTCTTTGATTCATGTTAACCCATCACCTGCTCCCACCGACCGCCACACCCACTACACCTATCACTGTGCCCATCACTATGCCCGTTATTCATCTCTCTATGAAGTATTCTTCTTTCCATCAACTTCTCTTCTCTCCCTCTCTATTTTCGTCTTAAGTTGCTATGTCAATGCTAAAGCATTTCAATGTCAATCAGTGGGTGGAACTATAAATCGACATGGTTCAGCCCCTAAAACCTTGGGTAATGCTATTTGGAATGCCATAGATCTAATATTTGTTTTTAGTGGCTATTACTAAAAGATTGAAATATTCTAGTTGAACTAATGCAAATTTTAATCGGTAAGTATTTGTGAAGCAATGGAATCACAAAGGTGACAAAGACTCAAGGTGGTTCAATCAATCAATATAATGTTCAATCTAGAGTAGGTTAGTGGTTAACACCCTTTATTTTATATTCCATACAATATGTCAATACTTGTTATCTGAATTTTGTCCCAATTTATTAATCAAAAAACACAACCTTTAGGTGATTTTCAATAATCACCCATGTCTGAACACTCACATCTGAAGGATTTGAATAGCATGGTAAATCCTAACCATTATCCAAAGATAACATGAAATAAATAGTCAATCAACTGCACCTAAAACAAGAAACATTTGCCATGAATTACCTGCATGCTAATTACATTATCATCATCATCAATCAAGCCATGTAACTTACATACTAATATTCTAATAAACTTTTCCCCCAACTGAATCGAATCATCACAGCCAAGAACATGTAGAGACAGAAGAAGGTGAAAACAAAAAGACAAATGAGGCATCTAATAAGGTTGAAGTAACAGAACCTCAGCCTTGTAAAATAATAGAAATTGTTTGTCCTAGATGCTTTAATGAAGTTTGCAAACTCAAAGGTCAGGTTCCCAACATATTTTATGAATGCACGATTGTCAATAGCCAGATAACTTTAGGCAGATAGCTGGAGAAGTAGATTTCCTAAAAATTACACATGGAGTTGTTCAAAGATTTATGACTTCTATGAATAATGACAAACGTAAACCATAACAGATATACATAAGATGTTATAAATTGAAGACAAGAAACATGTTCAAGTTATAGTAGAGTTTCAGATAGGAGTATATACCACCTTAAGTTCGTTAGCCAATCTCAAATTTTCTTCAAAATAGCTTCTCTTTTTAGTCAATTCTTTCAAAGCACTGGATATTGCATCATCCTGCTTCTCATCAAGTGCCTATTGGACACAATGACACTTCATAATCTTCCATACAGGAAATATTCTATAAATTATTTATACTCGCATTGTATACGTACAATCCGCAATTCACAAAGCCTTCTTTCCAAAATATGCTTCTCATTGAGTAAATCAAGTTCCTAAAAAACAAAACAATATTTCACATGAGTTTAGATGAAATATAGTAAAGTAAAGGTCAAATCATCAGCTTCGTACTTTCATACAGGCATCATTTATTTGTCTGCGGAGAAGCAAGATCTCTTCTTCCTGCTTGTGGGATCTGTAGTAAAGTTCCTGAAAACAAAAAAGAAAAAAAAAACAATAAATATAGTATAATTATTTACTAACGAACAGACCATTCAACCAACTAGATATTACCGCAATGTCTGGATCCACTAAACGGTTATTGGGTTCATCTGCATTACTAGGACCAGGAGCACTTTGATATTGATGCCTATAGAGAGGGATGGAAAAGCCTAACATGAGATTACAGGATACAATTTCAAAATAGAGAATGATTAGCTAAAATATCTTGATGAAAGAAGCAACAATCCAAGACCTCATCATAGAATCAGATGTCTGAGGCAAATAACCAGCATCACCATTTCCATGGATATATCCTGAATTAGGAAACATCACTCGAGATGCCAAAACACTTGATGGTTGGTGTACTCGCATCTGCTCGTCCACAAAAAGGAACATGCATACTCCCCTGTATTATTACACTGATAAATATTGTTTTGTATCAGCCAGACTTGTCCAGATATGCATCAGATTTTATATTCTAGAAACACGCCAATAGGATAAGAGAGTAAAATAAACAGTGCTATCAAACTACCAAAAGAAACTTCACTTTATTTTATTACAAAAAAGGCAACCCGAAGAAACTCCCACCAATGCGCATCCCAGAGAAGAATTTATTATACGCAACCTTAGAAGTTCTTTCCATGATTCAAACCCATGACCACCAAATCACATATCAACAACTTTATTTTATTGTCCCCTCGGGATAGTCTAGTGGCTAGCACATGAGGTATTGTCCCCGAGGTAAATGTCTCCCTCGTGTGCTAGTCACTATTCCAAGTGATAGTGGCCACCCGTGATTTACCTCCTCCGTATTGGCCCTGGGACGGGTTGGCGGGTGCTGGGGGGCGAGCACAATCGCCTTTTGCCACCAACAACTTTATTTTATTACAAAGTAAAAGAAATTTGCAAAACTATCATCTAGTATTCTTAATTTTCATTTATATTGGATAGCAACTTATAGTAGCCACTACAAAGATGGGAAATTGCCAGATGATGATGTTGTTATAGTATCAAGTTGTCAGTATGGATTTCTACACAAGAAATGGAAGTTTGACATTTTTGGATCAAGCACCATGTATAGTAAAACTTGGAATATACACCATGCTGTGTTTACTTTGTGAATACTGACCAGATTATAATAGTATATCCTAATGGAAGACCACAGGCTGAATGTTTATTCCTCACAAATAATCAACATCAACCATAAATATTGATCATTCCTGATATGCTTAATATTTCTGATAAGAAGCATAAGATGCTGAATTGAGAATACTAAGAATTTGTTTAGAAGAATGGCAAGTCATAAACTCAATGTTGAATAACTAAATATAAGACAAATATTTTAATTAAAAATAATGATGATAAAAGGAAAAGGGCAGCCCGATGCACGAAACTCTCGCGAATGCAAGAAGCCTTGCCTTGCTGTGCAAGAGGGTGTTTCTGATACTAGAATTGTGACCTCTCTAGATCACACAGCAGCAACATTATCGTTGTGCCAAGTTCCCCTTCAATTAAAAATAATAATGATAAATGATTAAAATAAAATTAAGTGGATAAAAATACAATTATCTAAATATATGTATATGCTCAAATAAGAAGATCATGTCTTTGAATAAATTTTATGATAAATAATAATATAACTTTTAATAAGTATTCCATTATTAGCATATAAAAATAAGTACTTATAAGTCAAATATCATAGCAATTGTTTATACATACTATTCGACTTCTATTGCATGAATATTATAATTTGAATTCATGATCTATACTTGTTCATTGCACAATTCAGTATAAAGTTTATTTATTTAAATACAAAAAATGTAATTTTTACCGGATTTTGAATGTTCTATAATTTTAGAAAACATAGCCAAAAAGATAAAATTAGTCTAAGCCATATATTATTGGCATTATAGACTGAAAATAAGAAGTTAAAAAAGAAAATGAATAAATATTATAATAAAGAGAATATTTATGCAATTAATATTTTCCTAAATAACTAAATATTAACATGTTGAATAAATTTAAGTCAGCATTTGAAGCATCAAATTTTAGTTTTGATTTGTATTTCAAATGATCAATGTGAGAACTATTTATTTAATTGATTTAAAAGACTTGAATCATAATCATTAAAACAATTTATCTCGCATATAAATGTTGTTATTACGAAGGAGAGCCTTAGCGCAACGGTAAAGTTGTTATCGTATGACATAGAGGTCACAGATTGGAGTTTCAAAAACAATCGCTTGCAAAGCAAGGCAAGGGTGTATACAATAGACCCTTCCCCGAGACCCGCATTGGCAGGAGCTTCGTGCACCGGCTGCCATTTTTTTATAAATGTTGTTATTATAAGGTATACCCAGAAACACTTAGAAGATTATAAGGAAAAAAACATAGATGCAATTAAAATACTCTTACAAACTTGTTTACTGAGGACAACGAAAAAGTTTTATCTCTTAGGCCAAAAAACAACTTAAGATGGTTAAGAAACAATATTTCTTTCTTGTCAGTACTTTAGTACTTCAAAATAGAGAAAGCTATTAACTACTGACTTCCATTAGCTTCCTTAAATGAAATGGGAAAAAAGAGATTAGGACATACTTTAGTCCAAAAAAGGAGCAAAATATAGATATAGAAGCTCTAAGAAATCTTCAGGTAATAAAATCCTACAGAAAATTCAAAATTTTGAACTTAAAAAGGAAAAGAATCTAAGGTGTTTGATTTTAATTTGAACTGAATTCCATGAACCAAAATTGTATTACTGCAATCCACAAACTTTAGCTAATTATATCATTCAAGGTATAGGTTGTCAGACTTCAATATTCATGTCATTGTTGCGACATGAATATTCAAGGCAATGGTGTAGCGACAATTCACTTTTTCATTTCCCAGGCATCTAAGGATCGAATCCCAACTTCGGTGAATTAACGAATGACGATTGACCAAAGAATGGTAAGCTGATGGGCTGCCCACTATGAGCGCTTCCCAATGTACCCAGTGCCCGGTAGAAAACTTCCATGGGATCGGGCCGGTCACTCAAGATTAGTCGGCGTATGCTCGATACCTGATGCTAACTAAAAAAAAATATTGATGTCATTGATGTATGTATCCATATTATTTTTATTTTTGAAAAAAAAAATTCATGCTACTCAATGTTATCAATTCAATTATAGACTCACCTTATTTTCTAAATTTATTGTGGTTTAGTAACTCAGTGTGTAAGATAAAATGTTAAGAAAATATTGTTGGATCCAATGAAGTCAAATAATCAGGCAAAGTTATTAACTATGATTGTTGTTTTAGATTGTATTGTTTTCCCATAATTATATTAAATTTTGTGATAACATATGAACTTATATGAACTAATACGCTTTTTAGAAAAGAGAAAAACACTTAGTTGCATTTAAAAGTGTGAACAACAAGTAATACATTGACTTTCTTATGGTTAGGAAGAATGATAGAAAAATTTATAAAGAATGCAAGATCATCCTTGAGAAAAACGTAACTATACAAATATAGCTTAGTAGTATTAGATATACGCCTCAAGCATAGTACAAATATAAGGAAAACGTGCACAACTCTTAGAATTAAGAGGTGGAAATTAAAGGAGTGAATAGGAGCACAATTATTAGGAGAAATACATAGTGATTTGAATACAGCATGGGATAAAATGGTATTAAATCTGAAATTGATGGTCAATAGTATACTCAGGTAAGTTAAAAGGGCGTGCACTGCCAAGTAAAGAATCTAATGGAATGCGGAAGTACAAAAGAAATGAAAAGAGAACAACTTATAAGTTATTATACACTTATATGAATGAAGAAAACTTTTAAAAATAGTATAGTCAAAAAAGGCCAACAAAGCGATGAATGAAGCCAAGAATAAAACTTTTAAATGTTTATATAAACAATCGGATAAAAAAGAGACATTTATAGAATAATTAAAGCAAGAGAGAGGAAGATAAGAAATTTTACCTAAATAAGATGTATTAAAGACGAATGTAATATACTACTAGTGAATAATGAGAATATAAAATAGCGATCAAAAAGGTATTTTCATTATCCAACTTAGATAATTTAAGTAGGTGAGAGAAATTTAAATTTTAATTATAGAATTCATACATAAAAAATTAATATGCTTTAAATGGGATGAAAAATAAAAAAAATGGTTAGACCAAATGACATTCCAATAGAGATATGAAAGTGTCTAGCGAAGTAGAATATTGAATGATTTATGAAAGTATTCAATTTGCTATTGAAAATAAATAAAATATTGATCACGATAAGTACACCAGTCCCTGTATAAAAATAAAGAGACGTACAAAATTATACGATTTATAGAAGCATTAAGCTAATGAGCAATACCATAAAACTTTGAGAAAGAGTGATAAAAAAAAAGACTACGGAAGGGAACCACGGTGATAAAAATCATTTTTAATTCATGCCTAAAAGGTTGACAATAAAAGTTATACATCTTCTCCAACAATAAATTGAAAAGTATCCATATAAGAAGTATGTCTTACCCATGATATTCATCGACCTAGAAAACGCTTATGATAGAAGAAATTATACATAGAATTATAGAAAAGAAATATGTTAGCATAACGTATATTGAAATAATTAAGAATATGCATGAGGATGTGATGACAAAATTGAAGACCCCGAGCAGATTAACCAAAGTATTTCTTATAAAGATAGAGTTATACAAAGATCAAATCAAAGTATCTAACTTTTCACACAATCATAAACTCACTGGACACATCCACGGTATGTTATCATGATGCATGTTATTTACAAATGCTATTATTTTAATAGATGAGGCACGTGAAGGATTAAATATTTATCTTGAATTTTGCTGGGAAACATGGGACGTGAAGGTTTTACACTAAGTAGAATAAAGATAAAATATATAAAATTTAAGTTTAGCAATATTAGACGTAGTATATAACTCAAACTCTTTTAGGATCATTTTTTGCAAAAGGATGGCGAGGTTGAGAGAAATGTCTTCCGGCATGATGGTTGAAATGGATAAGAATGTTAGGTTTTTTTAATCATAAAGTACCCCTAAACTTAGCTGGAAGTTCTACAAAGGTTTGTTATATTATAGGGAACTGAATGTTAGAGTAGGACCCAAGCACACAAACGGAAGATGAAAGGTGGATGTGTGGACTTAAGAGGTTGGAATGGATAAAACAATAAAAACATTTGAGACAAAGTCGAGGTTACGCCTATTGAGAGAAAACTCCAAGCGACATTGAAGATAGTTCGAATATGTACTTAAATAACTAATAAATGTTCAAGCTATGCGATGTGAAACTATGATAAATACACATACTAATTGAGATAGAGGAAAACTAAAAATGATTTAGCTAGTAATAATAAAATAAGATAAAATTGACTTAACTATATATGAATGATAGAGTAGAAGACATAGCCCAATGATATAGGAGGATCTATTGAGTTGACCCGAATATTAATTTAATATCTCAAGAGAAAAATGTTAGAATTATAGTTTATCTATGTTACTTTTCAATCTCTAATAAATTATCATCTTAGAAAATCTAGAATCTCGTGGTATCTTCAATTCAATGAGTTAAGTCGGCTATCTCAAGACCATCATCATCTATCTTATGAAAAAAATTCTTTAGCATGTCATCAATTTTAGTCTACTTGTCGATCTAGCATAGTGTCATTAAGCATCTCAACTATTTCGCTAGTCTTTTTCTTTATCATTGATGCAGTGATGCATGAGGAGCCCCACAGGGCCAGGTCACAGTCAACTCGCCAAAGTGGACAGGCAGTCGGTCGAGTCTCTTAGTCGGAGAAGACCGATCGACCGGAGTGTCCGCTCGGTCTCTATGAGGGACAAGCTCACCGTACACCCTAAGGTTCAATGACCGGTTTGACCAACCGACCGGGCAGGTCAGGAGAGTCATCTACTTTCCGGACGGGAATGGCGAGACGCCCTGTTCGACCAGTCCCCTATCATAAGGACGGCTCCACTCCAACTATGCCTTTGTCGCCCAGCATACCGGCTCTTAGAGTGTCAAGTGCTAGAGTTGTCGGAGTGACAGTAGCGACTTACCCTTGGCAGGTACCACATCAATATAAGTGCCAAGGGACAAGGCCCCCATTATAAATAAGGGTCCTTGGTCTTCGACAGAGGTACACGCACTTGACACTATTCATCTACAGTTCACATGCTTCCTCGAGAGCACCCCACTAACTTAAGCGTCCGAGTACGAGAGCCGAGGACCCCTTCCCTGATCGGGTCTATAACGTTCCTTGAGTATGTGCGATTGCTGGACTAGGAGCATGGAGCTCCACCCGTTCGGAGAGTCCTCGCCCGATCCCACATCAGCACCGTGTGACCCGGTGCCAGCCGCCCGGTTTCAGACAGGATCAAGTGTCTTAGTTTTTATCTTCTTACTAGAGGGATTTTCTGGCTTACATAATAAGTCAAATGTAGATAATATATATACTCCACCTTTGGAGGGGAGTGTTAGAGTTATCTTCTTGTTAGAGTCATATGTGTTGTAGGTTTTAGTTCTACATTGAATATTTTAGCTATAGGATATTATAGGGAGTCATTTATCTCACGTAATAATGGTCTTGGTAATAATAGTACATTATCTTATCCCTCGCAACTATTAACATACAAGTCTGATGATGTGGGAGATTAATCCTGGAAGATTGGAAAGGAAGCTTTGAATAGGCAAAACAATAAAATGGCTACAACTTTACCATACAATGTTATGAATTACTGTAACAAAACAGAATAATTATCAGTAATTACCATGATTATAGTCCACCACTCCACCTGTAAGGCAATTACATAGAAAAATTAGGCTGCAAGTCTTATCATAATAAAAAGGTTATAAATAACATTAATACTTACCAAATAGATGTGCTGCCATTCCGACCAAACAATTAGACTATCAGTTACTTCTGACAATTAAATGAGCCATCGTAAATAAGATAACACTTGAATTGAAATTATTGGGTAAGTTAATTATAGCTTAGATGCATAGTTGACAACGAAATGATATGCCAATATATATATATAGAGAGAGAGAGAAATTTTAGCCTGCACACCCTTATATGGCCGTGTGTGGACGCTGCTGGCGTGGACACATGACGCAGCGTTCTCTCTCCTACATGTAGTTTCTTCTCACTCCTACATGCAGTATAGTGCCGTTTTGAAAAAAAAACAGCGCTGGGAGAGAAGAGAGAAAGATTAAAAAATTTGATTGAACGCCGCCTCAAGTGGCCACATCAGGAGTCGCCCATACAAGAGTTTGCAGGCTAAGATTTT
>JBBPFP011041024.1:0-13041 GCA_037974795.1 Kaempferia galanga | reverse complement strand
TGGTTTTTGTTTCCCCTACGAAAAATTAGAATGAAACCCTTCATTTTTTACACCATCACATACTTTTGATTTTTTTTTTCTGTATATTTTATAACATTGAACCAAAAAAAGTATCTTTGTGCTTTATTTCTAGTGCGATCCCTGTTAATAGCTCTTGATCTTTTTCTTGTGTGCTTGAGTTTCCTTGGTTGCTCATGTAAGTTACTTTCACATTTTAGGTACATGATCGCCCATTTATAGGCGACTTGAGATGAAAGGCTAGATTATTTTCTTGATTGGGCTTGATCCTTTAGAAGATTTTAGTTTTTAACAAGCAGTGCTAATGCAATCTTAACGCCAACACTATTATCAGATGCCTATTCTTCATGCATTAAAATGCTCAATAAAATCTATAATCAGTTGCTGCATACCCTTGATGGAGTAAGATTGAGCAGTTAAAGACTAAGAGTTGAACTTATGCACTGGATTTTTTAGGGCAATCATATTTTCATATGATTATAGCTAATTAATTTATTGAGTGGGCACCATATGATCTAAACAGACATGCTTATGGTTATCCTTGTTGCTTCTTGTTGCGTTAGTTAAACATTGATATTCTACGATGTTCTGTGTTTGTTTTGAAGCTCTTGTCTATTTTTTAACTTATTAGGTTCAAAGCGGGCACGCGAAGTAGTTTTTAATGTTCTGGCAAGAGCATGTGATGATGGTGATCTTACTGTTTCTGAGTCATTAGAAGCGATAGAGGATATTTTTAGAAGGAATTCTTTGCAGCTATACAAATTTAATGGTGTTGTTGGCTCTATTGAAAGCCAAAGTGCTGTTTCTCTGAATGTGATATCTAAGATGCCACCATATAAAGATGGTGTTGCATTTGTTCGTATTATTTGGGTAGATGCATCAGCTCAACACAGATGCCGTGTAAGTGTTTTTCAATTATAAATAATTACTTGTGTAGTGAAATGAAAAGCCAAGGATTTTGAAACTAAAGGATACTTGCTGATAATTGATAAAGATTTTTTTTTCTCAAACTTCATGTTAAATCCTCATGAGAAACTTTTTTTTGCATATTATATAACGATGATGAACAATTTTCCATATACTAGTTTAATTTATATAAACTTTCCCCCATTTTCATGCCATTTAACAGTCCTTCAGTTTTTTATGTTGCCTTATACTTGTCATATATTGAGATTTGACCTTAATTTTTCTAAAAGATGATTCTTATAGAAAAGGATGATAATGCTTGGTGTTAGATACTTTTACTAATAGACGTTGTTACAAATTGATGTAGGGTAATGAATATACCTGTACCCATCATCTGTGGTATTTTTTGTATGTTTGCCTCGTATGCTCTAGTTTTATGATGATGATTATGGTTACCTTGTATATTCTAGTTTTTTAATGTTGATCCAATAGTCCTTAGGTTATGTTTCAGGAAGAAATTAAGAAAAGCTTGTCATCTTTCTCTCTTAACACTTTAAGTTATGGTGTTCAAAAGAAATATTAGATGGACAATCCCCATTGGTCCTACAAAAGGAAAGAAGATGAAAAAGAAATAGTTGATTTTAAGGAGAAAATATTCCTCATTAGCTATTGGTAAAATATCCTAGCAAATAGGAAATTAGGTCACAATATCTAGGGGGTTGATCATTGAAAAACCTTATCTAAATTATTTCACATTTATTTTGTAGCTGACGACATGTTTCTTGCTGCACATGTTGTAACCTACAATATTCGTACATTAAAAGAGCAAGGAGCCCTTATTCTTGAATATCTTGGGATGCAAATAGTTTGTTTAAATCCTTTTTTCTCTCCAAACCAATGTAGCACATGAATTTTGTTTCCATGATATGCTAAAAATATTGTATATTCAGGTTATACCAGTCAGTAGATTTTATGAAATTGTCAAGGGCACAGGAGTTGGTTTGACTATGGCATCAATGGGTATGTGCTCATTTTGTGATGGTCCAGCTGATGGGACCAACTTAACAGCTGTTGGTGAGATAAGACTTATACCTGATCTGTCAACAAAGCATAGGATTCCTTGGTATGGAACCTTTACCTGTCATTTTCTTAAAATTGTGGCAACATTGAACTTTAAGCAGGTATACATTTTAGTTTCTGTTGCTTTTATAAACTAGTTATTAAGTAAGTCATCGAAGCGAATAGTGCAGAATAACTTGGTACACTGATGTTTCACTGCAATTTGCAAGGTGGGCCTAGGCCATGCTTGCCACTAGCAAAATCCATTGCCACCTCTTCTATCATTTAACGAGCTCCTTGTCCTTTGAATGGCAATTTATCAACTATCATTTACTCTTAAATTTTTGATAAATATTTACTTAGGGCAAACCAAGAAGAAATGGTACTCGGTGACATGAAAATAAATGCTACTGAAGCTTGGGAATATTGTCCAAGAAATGCATTGCGAAGATTGACAGGAATATTGATGGATGAGTTTAACTTGGTAAGCTGTAAATTTAAAGTCCACAGAGCATCTAATTTTTACACTGATGGATGTATCTTTTTTCCTTGTAGATAATGAATGCGGGATTTGAAAATGAATTTTATCTTCTAAAAAATGTAACGAGGTATGCTTGTTGAACTCTTTGAAAAGCTATGAATGCTTATCCTTGCCAAAATTTAAAATAAAGAGATTACAGTGATGGCAAAGAGAGGTGGGTTCCTTTTGACAAGACAAGGTACTGTTCTACTTCAGCATTTGATGCTGCATCTCCAATTTTGCAAGAAGTCACTTCTGCTCTTGAAGCCCTGGGCATTGCAGTTGAACAGGTATTATTTGAGTTCATGAAGATCTTCTCCCTCGCTTTTTGTTATCTAGAAAAGATATTCTTGTTGATGTGTGCTGTGTACATATTCACCTGTGAATTTGTTTAACAATTAGAGTTTTGTTAAGATAAGAAGTGCAAGTGTCTTAACCTGTACCAACAATCTATGAAATAACATCTTGTTGAATTGATTAATATTGTATATCTTACACCAGATTTAAGTTTATTGCATGTGGAATTTATAATTAATATTTTCGTCTAAGCAAAAATAATTGTATGGTAGTGTTTGCATTGTACTCAAGACATTCAGGCCTGTCTGTTAATGCTCTTTTGTTCAGTGTCAACTATAACTTGCTACTGTGGCGAATACCATTTAATTTATAATCTTCTTTGGTTCAATACAACCATGGTTACAATAATATATTTATATAAAAAGATGTTTGTTGCTCAAAGCTCTTGCATGGATATTATGTGTACGAGCCTAGCAAGTTCATTGCCCATCTAACTGGTGGATTTGACACTCAAGTTGACATAGACTAATAATGTTACATTTTATGTTTACATAGAGTAGTTCAATGGATGGTTAAGATCCAATTAATATGCTCGGACAGTTTGGACATGTCCGGTTGTCTCCTCTGTTAGTTCGAATCACAATGTTTGTAGTCTTTAAAAGATTGTTGAGTAATAGCTCCTGCATGAGTCCAACAGATACTGATGTCCTTCTTGGATTCACATGGAACTGGGTAAAAGTAATTTATGTTCCACCTAATTTGTTGGCCAGGCAAGTATCTTATTTGAAATAAAATCATTATTTCTGTTTTTTTTTGTTTGTTATAATTTCTTGATTTAGTTTACAATTCTTGTTTCTTTATGGAGCCAAACTATTCTTAACCCTTCTGTTGTGATAGCTTCATGCAGAAGCTGGACAAGGCCAATTTGAGATATCACTGGGGCATAAAGATGCTAATCTTGCGGCTGATAACTTGATTTATGTACGTGAAGTTATTAGATCTATTGCAAGAAGACACGGATTGCTAGCAACATTTCTTCCAAAGTAAGTTAACAAACAAACAGATGAAATACAAATAGTCTTGAAGAAATTGTTTGCAAAGAGAGATTGGTATGTTGTTAATGAGTTGCAGCATTTTGTGTTGGTCATCAAATATGACTGAGAAAGTAAAGTTCGAGAGCAAGATTTTTATGACCTCAGAAAAGTTAATCGACTGTATCCAATTGTATATTGCAAAAATAAAATTATTGTGGTCTTTCTGCTTTCTTGAGGGAGATAACTCTTTTGCTTATTATTGTTGGATGAAGATTATTGCAGTTTGTGAATTTTGCAGAATGCTTTAATGTATAGAGTATTAATATCTATGCTTTAGAATTTTGCAAATGCAAACTATTTTTTTTTTCATTTGTTGTAAAAATTATATTTGAATGTTTTCATGAAAAGGTAATATTTATGGCATATGAGAGATATTTGCTGAACCTTGTATTATTTCTTTGTATAGGTACCGCTTAGATGACTTTGGCTCTGGCTCTCATGTACATTTAAGTTTGTGGGAGAGTGGGAGAAATGTATTTATGGGATCTAATTTATCAAAAACTCGGCATGGAATGTCAGAACTTGGAGAACAGTTCATGGCAGGAATTTATTATCATCTTCCTTCAATTCTTGCATTTACTGCTCCACTTCCTAACAGGTAGATCAGCAACATGACATTGTGATACAGGTTTCAAGCAAATTCCTTTTCCATTTAATATGTTGCTTCATCTCTTGAAGTTTTTCTTGTACTCTGTCATCATATGCACGTGCTCTCAAGTGAGGAATTGTGTGGTTATTGTCCAACTAACAACACAACAAAGTGTGAATTGTTTGTAACTTTACATCTTGGTTTCTCTCATAAAATACTCCAATGGTCAAGTGATTAATTTCTGACTGCTAACTCATCTACTATCTAGGCTAAGTCCAAGAAAAATTATACTAGATATTGCCTAGCTTTTTGACAGAAAATTCTTGGACCTTTTCCAGTAGGTTATATTTCTATTGGGTATTCTATACAAACTAGGTTTCAGATCCTCTCTTAAGTATGCTTTTTGTAGTGTTCATGTTCCTGCTTCCTAGCACCATTTCTGTCCCAAGATTTATATCATTATTATTGTAAACTAAATTTAGAGGTGTACCAAGTAAAAGATATTCATGGCAATCTTTTAAATGTTTCTATAGCATTTAAGAAGTACCAACTTCTCTGAGTTAAACAATTTATAGTAAATTACATGGCAATGTCTAAGCACATTCTAATGCTTGATGCAAATATGAAAAATTAAGGTAGGTCATAGAGAAAAGGAGGATGCCTCATTTTGTGCTGCTGCTCTATAATAGTTAGTAGGGCAGAGTTAGTGGCTGCAGTTAAGTGCTTGGTTTTGTCTCATATAAAAATAATATTAAGAAGAGGTGGAATTCATCTTAATGCATAAAACTATTAATAAATCTCTTGTTTGTGTCCAATATTTCTCCTCAGTAACGTCTTGCAGTTGCTTTCATCATGATTTTTAAATCTTATCCCTTATTAATGTAGTTATGATCGGATTCAACCAAATACTTGGAGTGGAGCTTACCACTGTTGGGGAAAAGAAAATAGGGAAGCTCCAATAAGGACTGCATGCCCACCTGGGGTATCTGCTGACCTTGTTAGCAACTTCGAAATTAAGTCATTTGATGGGTGTGCAAACCCGTACTTGGCCCTTGCTGCTATAATTGCTGCAGGAATTGATGGCCTTCGGAGAAAGCTTAAATTGCCTGAACCTGTTGGTATGATCAAATTTGTCTTCTAATTCCGTTTAATGTTTATTCAAGTTCTATCTTAGACTCTTTTAAAATCTATTTCTTGTTATCTATTAGAGGAAAATTTTGTATTCATATTGCAGTCCTTTGTTCAAAAATAGGAGGGATTCACTGTTTTTTTTTTTTTTGGTTCAGAAACAAATCCTTCTGATCATGATTCAGAACTTGGAAGGCTGCCAAAAGAATTATCTGAAGCTGCAGCAGCACTCTCTCAAGACAAGGTTTTGATTGAATTTCTTGGTGAAAAACTTGTGACTGCTGTTGTTGCTATCCGTCAGGTAATTAACTTTCAAGGGGGCATTTCAACCATAAAGCATGTGGGATAATTCATATAAGAATCTATTATTGGCAAAATCATCTCTTGAGATGTTAGATAATATAATGATCTTGTTTGTGGTGTCCTAAATATATGAATTAAGTCAATGACAATTTAAGGTTTTGAGATAATGATAGCCCAATCAAAATCTAAGACCGTATTAAAGCTAATATCTTAGAGTTCCAAACTTCACCTGTTTAGAATGGTAGGAAAAACCAAGTATTGTTAGACCTTGGCCCTCTAACTTGGTTTACCACACCTGTTTCGTGATACTTGCCGTATTATGGAAGACACGTTCTTAATGGATACCTAACTTTCTTTTCATTGCTGTTTCGGGGACAGCAGCAAGTTAATATGTTGCAATTCACAGCAATTATTAGATAATTCTTACTCTAACAAGTGGCTTTACCACCATACCACATTGTGCTTCTGTCCTGTATGAGTGTTCATGCTTATTTAGAGTGCATCCTTTCTTTTCTGGTGCCCCGTATACCGTTTCATTGCTTGAAGACTCATGCTGGAATTTGAATGGTGTCACAGGCGGAGATTAAATATTATGCTGAAAATAGTGATGCCTTCAAGGAGCTTATATACCAGTACTAGCCTGCTTACGTACTCTTCCGGAGGTAGTGCATGTACAATAACTGTCGTTGAGCTTTGAGACTGCTGCATGCGACCTCTGTCAATGAAACAATTATCTCAAACTTTCCTTTTGGATCGCCTTCGTGTTGGTATGTACGTTGGAATCGTGTTATTTAACCGCATTCGCTAATAAACATCAACATTTAATTGCAGTCTTTATGTTATTTCCGCGGTTAACTTGATAGAGTTAATATTTGTTTTTTTTTATAACGCTGGAAGATAGAAATCTAGTAAAATTGCAATCTTTCCGTCCATGTCGGAATCATCTCGCCTCCCAACCGGCGTCGGTCAGAAAAATAAGGCCGGGGACAACCTAATGAACCGGCCGCAGCTCGAGAGTTGGGGAGCATAACGGCTCATATTTTGATTCGGCAGCTCATTTGAAAATGTTAAATCAAGTAAACTTAGGGGTGATGGATTCGACTGCATTGAAATTTCTATCAGCCATAAGTTAAATTAGAAAGCGCTCGTGACGGTAGACTACCGAAGTCCAATATCTCATAGTTACGAAAAATCTACGTAAATCCGCTTCATATTTGAGATCAAACCCCCTAGTTTGAGTTTTACGTGATTATCATCATCATCGTTATTTCCATCTTAGTCAATCGGTCGGGCCGGGGTTTGAATCCCACGGTGCCAGCTGGTTCTTCTGTTATAATTTGTATTTAGTGGACTTGGTACTTGGGCCCGCATGGTCATTCCCGTAACGGCACAGGAAGAAGAATGCAACAGTCAAGACAAGAGCAGTGGAGTGAAGGGAAGGGGACGTTTGAGAAAGCGAGGAGAGGAGATTCCCATCCAGCGTAACGAGCAGATTTTAAACACGCCCAGCGAAAAACAACTCCGAAGAATCGATCGCCTCCTTTCCCTTCCTTCCCCTTCTTCCTCTTTTTCCTTCTTTTTTTATTCTTCCTCCCAGCCTCCTCCTCTTCTTCTTCTTCTATAGTTCTGTCTTTGTGTCTGCTTTTGTTTTCTTCAATCCAAATCCCTTACTTTTGTCGCCGTCGCCAGAAGAGATCGAGGTTTGTTTGAGTGTACTGTGTCGTGTTCAGGTGTTGAATCATCTCCTTGCGGTGCTGCTTTGGGGGCGATGATGAGTTCCTCGTCTGGGCCTGGCAATAGCTACCATTACTCCTTCAAGATACTCCTGGTCGGTGATACCGGCGTCGGCAAGAGCAGCCTTCTCGTGTCCTTCATCTCCAACCACCTCGTGGATCAGGACCTCTCTCCAACCATCGGTGAGCGCTCCGGGCTTTCCCTTCCCTCGCTGCATAAATTTTAAGGATTCCGCGTCGATTCGGTGTTCTTGATCGGTCAGTTGGGTTCGGATTTGTTAAAACCTTTTTCTCTCGGATTGTTTTGAAGATTCAAGTTGAAGTTTTTCTGCCTTTTGCACTTGTGTGTTCTTTGTTGAGATTTCATCACGATCCTTTGTTTGTTGGATTTTATATTATATTCCTATTTTTGGTTCCTTTTTTATCACTTACCATAGTTGTTTCTTTAAGTTGACGAGATTGTTTGGTATACCAGTCTAGTGACTTGAGGGGCCAAATGATGTCTCCCATGACCAATAAAGTTCAACCGTAATTGAGAGTCACAAAAGACACAGATTTCCTTTTGTTTTTTTGTTTTGTTTTTTTTTCTTTAAAAATAAAATACTGAAAGCTAAGAGGTGTGAATTCACTCCTCAAAAATTGCAAACGTTATGTTTTTTTCCCTTTTGACCATAATTGGCTTCTCTTTGTTTCCAATAGCCTCGAACGGATGTTCTTTTGTTAGGACTTAGAAATCAATATTTTCTTAGTAAATAAGAGTAATAACTCAATGGTGGAGCAAGGAGTACAAGGCAAGTGTTAAACTTAGTGCAAGCAAAGTATAGGAAGCTTCCTTGTGCAAATTTACCATACACAGAATTTACCATTTTGTTTGCGCAACATTATTTGTAAGAACAGCATTAGAACAGACAGCACATATTTCATTTAAATAAGTAGAGAAAATATAAAACAAGCTATTAAGGCTATTATGTGGTGTTGCCTCTTGGACGACAGCATGACAAATGCATGTTACAATGCGGGGTGATGGCAGACTCAAACCATCCAGAAATCATACATCCCCCCTTTGCATCTTTTGTTCCTACATGAGCCTTCTTTGTCATTGGAAATTAAAATACCAAATAAGAGTCAGTGTAACAAGCTTTTAATCAAACAATCAGACATTAACAAAAGAGACAAATTTAGAATCGTACATGACATGTCTACATTGATGGCCATCCCTCCCACATGGTTTTGGTGAGTGAGAGTGATGCTTCTCCTTTGCAGTTTTTGAGGAAATGGACAGCTGAATATTAAATGATATACAAAACAGAATCCTTTCATATTCAATACTTTTTAAAATTTTTAAAAGGAAAAAAATATCCGGTGCAAAAAAAAAAGTTCTTAGTTTCTCATCTATTTCTAGGTCAAAATTAATTGACTTTTATATGTCCTTTTTTGGGGAAATTCTCACGATGATTATTGACCAGAATAGCTAATTTCTTTTATCAAATTGTTCTTATTTAATTGTGATAAAATAGAAGCGATATTGGATAAATATGGGTTGGATTCTTTTTAACCAATAGCACTAATACATACAGAGTTTAGGATACGACAACAATTCTAATTTGTTTTCTCATCCTGGAGTTTCTTATTTGATGCCTTTACATCCATAGTCATTCGCTCTGTTTTGTTTATTTACTTGAACTAACTTTTATGTTGGTTTTAGGAGTGGATTTTAAGATAAAACATCTTACAATTGCTGATAAAAAGTTAAAGCTCACAATTTGGGACACTGGTAAGTAGGAGCATAATTGGTTTGTAGAAATTATTATTGGTTCTCTTACTCATACTTTTGTCTTAATTAACTAAAGTTCTAGTATTCTTTATCTTCCCCTTGTGTAAGTAGGGCCCCTTGGATCAGCTTAAGCCATGGCATCCGTTGTTACTCCAGTGATTATTCTATCATTTATCATAGCATTATTGAGGACCTTAAGAATGTACTGTCTACTATAAACAAAAAGATAGACTGTGGAAAACTAGAACCTTAAAAGCCACATGTAACTCAGACTAGTTGTTGACTCAAGACATAGCTGACCCCAACCAGCTGGCAATTGTTGTCAACTGTCACCTAAACTAAAGACTAAGTATCAGCCTAAACTTGCACAGTTATAGAAGCTCCTCTAAGTACCGTGGCAATTTCCCTTTTTGATTATTTTTACTTATGAATTTTTATAAAAGCAATGACGTGCTAGATAATCATTGTCCAGAGACAAAAGAAGAAGAAGAAGAATTACATTCTTTATTTTCCATATATGATGATCTTGGTTTACACTATTTTAGTTAGTATTGATATGCCAAGGGAATGTTTAAAAAATAAGCATGATGTATCATTGAATAGACAGATATGTATGAACTATCTACTTTTTGGAAATTGAAATATCTTGTTTCAGATGAACCTGATTGTTTCACTGATTCTCAATACTATGACAACTCAGTTTTGATCCAATTAGGTTCAAATTATTTTTGATTCTATGGTGTAGGGGATTTAACACTTGAGACTCATTCCATGGAGCATTTGATCTGAAGTGTTAACTCATTTGCTATTAAGTAGTCACGTTGATTGTTTATATAACAGCCATCAAAATTGTAAAAGATGGCAGGTAAACAAGAAGCTAAAAGACCTAGAACCCCTCCCCTTCGAGAACAGTAAATTTTGGTTTCCCAAGTTGCACAGGAGCAACCTCATCATAGACTCTAAAGCCAAGTCTTATGCTCTGGCAGCCACTAAATTACCTAATATTTCTATAAGAATGTGGTATACATACATTTTTTTTCTGAATTTAATGCAAAATAGCAAATTTAGCAGAGTTCATACAGTTATGCAGTCTATGAATTTAGACTACTAAGAATCCACACTATTTTGCAGCTGGTCAGGAAAGGTTTAGAACGTTAACTACTTCATATTATAGAGGATCTCAGGGAATAATACTAGGTGAGGTGGTAAAAAAATGCAATTATTTCTACATTGGAATGATTCTTTGTTTCATATGTTGTCTTGTTATTTCACTAGTGCACATAAGATATTTTTTCGTTATTTCTTATTGCTTCTTAGTTCCATGAGACATTTGCATTTTTATTTTAATGAAAACTTCGAAGAAACTATTTTACAAATCCTCACTCTAGAATTCTTGTATTGGGCTCATCATTTAACAAATGCCATGAGAGTACAAGGGTGACATTGCTTTGTGTTAGGCTTGTGCCTGATGCCATGATAATGCCAGTAATATGCTGATGCACTGCACACGCTGCTTTCTTCATTTTGGCAACATGCTGCTAGTTCCTTTGTGGGCTTTCTATGCACGTGAACAACCTAAAGATCCTCACTTTAGCCTAGCATCATTGATGTATATGATACCTCTAGTCTGTACATAATCATTTTTGTTTCTGGCTCAACTCTCTACTATTGTTTTGTCACAACATTTGGTTCCTGCACCACAAGGTCTGAAGGTCATGGGGTTGAAAATATCTCTGGCACCAATTCATGGGGTTGAAAATATCTCTGCATGGTGTTGAAAATCACTCTAACATAGCGTTGAAAATCACTCTAACATAGCATGTTAGAATCTGCCATCTTAAATCACATACTTGTATTTCCAAATCTAGTGCTTCTAAAATGCAATATCACTTCCACAAGGTCAATTTGTCTTTTGCTGTCAAATAGTACAAACACACATAGGAAGAAAAATTAATTTATGTGTTTCAATGTAAGCATCCTTATAGAAGAACCTTCTCAACCGTCCCTAGAATCCTCTCTCAACATTGGAGTATCCACCAGCTAGAAAAATTGCACATGAAAACCCTCTTTTGTTTTTTACAACAATTAATATTTCATAGGCTTTTAAACGCTTCCACCAGCTAGAAAAAATTGCACACCCGCCACAGCATCAAACATAAGCATGACAAATCATGCTAGAAGAATCACAA
Organism: Kaempferia galanga; assembly: GCA_037974795.1. Taxonomy (NCBI): domain Eukaryota; kingdom Viridiplantae; phylum Streptophyta; class Magnoliopsida; order Zingiberales; family Zingiberaceae; genus Kaempferia; species Kaempferia galanga. The sequence goes on along the minus strand of JBBPFP011041024.1, from coordinate 1,431 downwards.
AAATAGGGATGCTAGAGAGTACTTGCATTATGTCTTAACACATTATCTCAACATGCAGAGATGATTATCATATAAAATAAATCATTTAATTAAAATTGCAACAAGGTTTACAACAAGACGTATCTCATAAATACAAAATCGATAACAGTAGATACATAGCAAATGAAAGGTTAGTTGGAAACATCATATAAAACTTCCCAAATAGTACTCGACTGGATTACCTATCAGATAGTCTCAAATAATCCTCCTAAATTGTTACATTATTTTAAAGTATTTGACTGGATCCTTTTTGTCATGTATTGCATACTTATTAACTTATCAAGGCCAACTTCTCTGCAATTTGTCATTCTTATGGGTAGTTTGCATCCTATCAACATTTTCCTGAAAGTTAACATATTCTAAGATTGGGCATCATGTTTCTTCTCTATCAAATTTTTATGGAATGTTTAATATACTTTCAGTATCTGCAATATGTCAAAATTATTAAGTTTTCTGTAGTCTCTCTTCCCCTAAAGTATATTCTTTGGACAACTTAAAAACTATATGGATGTCTTTATATTATATTATGGTGTTTTCTATATTTTTTTCTCTCCATCCTATTGATTCCATGAAATTGATAACTTATTTCTCCTGGTAGTTTATGATGTGACGAAGCGAGAGACTTTTACTAATATTGCTGATGTGTGGATCAAAGAAATAGAATTGTATGCAACAAACCACAACTGTGTCAAAGTGCTTGTCGGAAATAAAGCTGACAAGGTTATTTCCACTACTCAGGACTTCCCTTCCTTGCCTCATCTTATGTAGCTTATGACTTTTTTTTGTTGATATCTTCACCGTCTTAATCATTTGGTTGTCAAAGTGCTTTTTAAGTGCTTGAGTCAAATCTAGTATAATAACCAGAAACGACAATTTTGGAATGCCATTTTATGCATTTGTGGATATGTGCTTTTATGATATTAATTTGCGGATATGTGAAGGCATCAATACCTGCAGTATCTTTATTCTTCTTCAACAAGACATAGTATTGGTTGCAAAAGACACAACTAATCATCATACTGATGTCTCTCAATATTTCAAGATCGTTATGGCATTCTTTTCCCTTTTTTTTCTCTTGATTAGTTAGCAAAGTTTGTTTAAGTGGCATTACATCAGTTCTCAAGGCATTAACCTATACTCTTTTTTCTCTCTTTAGTAAACTTCTGACAGACTATCACATCATGAGGCTTTATATTTCTTGAAGCCCTTTTACTTTGCAGCTGAGATGCATACATTTTATTCTATATTTCTATGGCACTAATTTATTGGTATTACATAAATTCAATTAGGAGTCTGAACGAATGGTGACAAGTGAAGAGGGGATGGCCTTTGCAAATGAGTATAAATGTTTGTTTCTAGAGTGCAGTGCAAAAACAAGATCCAACGTTGAAA
>JBBPFP011040914.1:0-13043 GCA_037974795.1 Kaempferia galanga | reverse complement strand
AGCATCATATGAACCTAACAAGCATAATCAACTTATAACGACCTTTTAGAGCTAATACCAACAGATATGCCTTTATATAAGTAAAAGTTCACATTGAATATCTTAGCATGGTCTACCTACACAAACCAATACTGAGGATAAAAATTGAGATATAGATTAAGTATTTGCTAGCACAGAGGTGAAATAGAATCTTTAGGATTATTTTCTCTTGTTGACTTTCCTCTGCCTCATTTGTCTTCTCTGCTTCTTTGCACACTCTAATTTTCTACTTTGATCACACTCTACATGTTTATCGTAATCTCTCTTATTCTTCTCACTTTCTCCCTCTTTGCTTTCTTTTCTCATTTGGACTTTGGATCTTAGCACTTATGACATTCATCTTTGGTCTAAACTATTGGATTTGCTTGGTCAGTTAGTACTTGATCATCCGTCTTAATAAATTCAATCTTTTATTACTTGTTGACACTTCCGTATGCTTGCCAATTTGTCACACATCACTATATTACAAGATTCTTATCTCCATGTTATTTGTCTTGCTTAACCATCCCATGCTAATTCATCCTCATCGACATCAGAGCCTTTAGTATTCACTAGACATCCTATAAATAAAAAGAAGATAAATTAATAGCACGAATAAATGAATGACATCATAAATCATGGAATAAAAAAGTCTTACTCATTGACGGGTGATATGTGAGGAAGCGACGGAAGATACGCTTCAAGTCTGTGCGAGTGAGATGATGGAGTCAACGTGGGAGAAAGGGATGATGCGATCCGAGTGGAGGTACTCCATGAACCAACATTGTGCCTCCTTGAGAACATGGTTGCAGAGGAGTAAATGCACGTTGTTGAGTTTCTGTGGCAGCATGTAGAAGTGGAGGGAGAGCAACCGCCATGAAGGAGATGATCGACTTTATAAAGTGTCTCGAGGCAAAGTTTTCAAATCACTAATTTACTGAATCTCTCATTCCTTCTAGTACTCACGCTGCAACTTGTGCTTCAATTTTGATTAACAACACCTAACCTAATAATATTCCTTTTATTCTTCTGAATTGTGTTGCCATATCTATTGTAAATTGTGTTTGATTTTTAGATTCTTTTTTTACGAGGTTTCTCCACTTTTTAAGGAATAAGAATCACTTTATTTTAATTGTCTTGCATGTCGATTTATATAAATCTGATTGATAAACTGTTGAACTAGTATTACCTGCTTATATTATCTTGTCTTACTTGATTAAATCTGTGCTAGTTAAATTATTTTAGGTGTGCTACTCTGTTGATTTGATTGTTTTCAAATATTCCGTTTCATAAAATTCGTAATACTATTTACCCCTTCTAGCATGGAGTTTGATCCTAGAGAGCATTCTTCTTGCATCACTTCCATGAAGTTATAGTTTCCATTGAGAAGTGTTTTTAATTCGTATTTTCATATTTGATCCTACCTTATAGGGTGAAAAAGCTGGTAAAAAAAAGCTTATCAGTTGCTTCAACTTTGCTTGTGAGCTAGGTTTCATCTTGTAAGGCAATTTCAACAAACCCTAACACCTTTTATTGGGGTGAAGTTTCTTTACTTGATTTCTTTTGATTACGGATTTAAGTGTTGGAAAAATATAGCATTAAATTTTTTGATATTCAGGTTTTTATTTGCTAGTCAAGTATGTCAATGTTAACAAATATTGAGTTATTCCATGCATTTCATGTTTGTCTTGTTATATGAAGGTAATTAGTTTCATTGATGACCATTTAAAATTTTGATTAATTAAATCACATCATTTATTACCTCGATAGACTTATCATATAATTCACTACAAGAAAATCTATAATTACTGACAGAATTAAGTTTTGTCACTAATTAACTTTCTAATTAGGATTTTCATTCCCAATGTTTTCTTCTGGACACCCTTAAATCTTCCTCTCCTATCGACCTCCTTTCGATTTTCGGCACGCTCCTCTACTCTCATCTCCGATCTCCGACATTGACATGCATCTCATAGGTATGCTTGATCCTCTCCCCTTCTCTCTCTTCTCTTAATGGTGGATTGGCCACGGTCTCACCGCGAGGTCATGAGGCTAGGAGCGACCTCAACAGTTACCTTGGCCGATTTGAATTCACTTTCCCTAATTGAAAAATCTTGACTTTGCCACTAATCATCATACAACTTAAAATTGTCATAATCTACCCTTTTCCCATAGTTGTCAAGTATTCTCTAAAATACTTGTTAGTCAATTTACTTTTCTAATCCCTTTAACGAATATATAGCAACTAATTTCACTGGTCATGTATGACATTTGTCACTATTGCTACCCCTCTCTTTTCCTCTATTTTGCATGTCCAGATATATCATTCCTTCGTATATTTGTGAATAGATTTAGTGTTCGACTTATTAAGAGTTTATTTATATTCGTTAAATACTCATTAAATGAAATGAACAATTATATATAACGGGTTAATATTCATAAATAATGTTTGTGAACAATATTTATGAATTATGTTTATCAATAAAAATCTTATCAACATATTAAATAAATAAATAAACTTTCAAAATAAACAAATAAGTTTATATTATCAACTTAATAATCAATTTTTCAAACAATTAAATAAATTTAAATTAAGAATTATATAACTAAGTTCAAGTCAAACTTGAACCAAGTTCAAACTTATAAAAAAGAAACCCAACTAAACTTCAACAAACATTGAGTAATGATTTGATTCATCTGAGACTTAACTTGATTGATTTACCTCATCAAACAAGTTTGTAGACCATAAAACTTCGTTTGACTTGACTCATTTACCATCTTAGCGGCCACACTTTTGAGGGAAACTTGGACATCTTGTGCAACTTATTTGGCTAAATTTAAGATTGAAAGTGAATGGTCATGTGTATATATTTATATAAGAAATGATGAGTAATACTTATGATTTGATCGAATTGAGTGGCCCAATTTATTAAGACAGTTGCCTCTAGGAAAAAATACCGTTGGTTCTACACTAGCAGCTTGTGACAAACATATATGTGTAAATAATTTCATTTGATAGTAGTTTGTTTTTTCCCAACAAGAATGAAAGGTCAAGGAGACTCCACATCCTGCACATCTTCAAAACCACGAGAATCAGCAAAATATCGCCTCCTGCTTCTGCCATTGGCAGGACGGCAAGCCACCTTCACCCAGCGTTCTCTTGTTCACTTCAGTAACTAGTAGAGTTGCCTCTTTCTCCTCTGTTTCCGGCGGTGGCCGGCGAGAAGAGCCGAATGGCCATGGCCTCCGCGTCGTTTCCGTCTTACAAGGTACAAAAAGCTATCAGATACTCATCAATCCAGCTCGCTTGTAACCAAGTTTTTTTTTTTTTTTGCTGGAGGGGTTGATCAGCTGGCGCAAGGTGCGGGATTCCTTCAGCAGCGGATAATGTGTGTCAGAAAGAAGGACAAGGAGAGGGATCTTCATCATCCTTTCGAAGTCGTCGAGATCACGCCGCCACCAAGGAACCTTGGCATCCGCTGCTTTCCATCGGTATTGTTTCTCCAACCTCATCCGCCGCCTCTGGCTTTTCGTCTGTTGTCTTTGCTTGGCTCCTTTTGACACTTCTTATGTGATATGCTCACACACAGTGATGTTGGAAAATGTTAAAACTCCGAGACTCTATTACTTGGATTTGACTAGACGGTGGAATGTGCTTAAATTATCGTATTGGCATGACAAATTTGAATGCTTGATTGTTGTGCGACGAAACAGAGCGAAATATGTGACATAACACGTTGCTGTTGTGGACAAACGATGACAGAGAGAGAAATCTGCCTCATGTTTGAATAGGCTCAGTTCTCCATTAAAGAAAGTTGGCTAGGCTAGACTGAAATGAGTGTTAATCTGGAGTGAGTACTGAATAAGGCCAACTCGGTCAAATTACAAGTAATTCGGCAAAGTGGACCTCATTGCGGCTGAAATGGAATACCTTGGGAGGTGCTTCTCCCATCTTGTTGAATAATTCTAAACTAAGAGGGTTTGTGAAAATGCTGACAACTTGATCATTTGTCATGATGTATTCTAGTTGTGGTCCCCTCGAAACGTGCGGTAGTTAAGACATGGAAGGTTGCCACATGAGGTCTTGGGGTCGAAACTTGGCGCGTCTGAGCATACCCTCCTCATGCCTTGACCACTTGCACTAATTGGTAGTAGCCACCCTTGATTTACCTCCTCCGTGTTGGCTCAGGGATGAGTTGGTAGGGGCGAGTGAATTGCCTTTTTTTTTTTTTTGCCACATGATATACTCTAGTTGTGTCTCCTTCCTTTTTGTGCATCCCAACTAAAATAAGAGCAAGCAATGATGTGCTTACTTTCATGAAACACTAGATTCTTGGCCAATGTATTTGCTAACTTTTTATCAGCATAAATTCATGATTTTTCCTCTTACTTGTGCACCCTTTATTTCTTTCAACAACATTTCAATCATATAGCAAAACATAAACATGAAGATGCCATTACACATTCCACCTCATAAGTAGAAAGTGCACTGATTGATAATCCTTTCAATGACAAGTAAAGACACCTCCTTTGCAGAAAACTGCTTGTACTTTTCTGGTCTTCCAAATCTCCACCCAAAGGGCTATCTAAATAGTCAATAAGTTAAACCCATCAGAACATATACAGTGAACCATGGTTTGTGGTTCCTTTGATGTATTGAATAATTTTTTTCCCTAACTATTCCCATGTGTGCTGACCTTGGTTCCTCCATAAAACAATTCCCTAATCCCATGCCATATCAAGTTTCTTAAGCTTCTCACTGAATTTTTTACTAAGTATGTCAACTATTTCATCATCATGTCGTCAAGGGTTGATGCCACACTCAGTTAGTGTGCAAATTTGAAACATTTGAGAACTTCATTTGCATATGCCTCTTGAGAAATGAAGATATTTTCTTCACTTTGCTTCACCTCAATGCCAAATAAAAATGAGCCCAAAATCCATCATATCCCCAACTCTGAACTATTTAATCTTCAAACATAAGTGAGTTGGTTCCTTTAAAATTGAGATCATCTACACACAAGAAAACAAGCAATTCATCTTCATTGTTATTCTTCCTCATATAAAGAATACTTTCCGCATACAAGTGACTTTCTATAAGGATATTGAACATAAGTCTTCTTAAAATAATCATCAAGTCTAGCATTCTATAAGGTTTGAGCTTGCTTTAGACCATAAAATTCTTTCTTTACATGGAGATCTTTTCCTTCACTTCTATAATATTCCAATTTAGTCCTACTTGGTGAGAGTTGAGCTAATAGAGGAGTTTTGTAAGCATTTGTGTTTAAACATTTTAGTCTAAATGTTAGACCCGATATGTTAGTAGGTTAGTGCTTTCTCTAAGAGGGGCCTGACAATTGATATCAGAATGGACTTAATTCTAAGCATGATGAGTTACTAAGGATGACTGCCTATATAATGGTATAGCCACCATTTGACCTCACATACTGCTAATTAGGGAGGAGTTTTGAGTTATTAGTTGAGAGTTTGGCTCTTAACAAGACTATTAACTTGGGTTTAAGCATTTCAGTCCAATGATAAGCTAAGACATTCTCTCATCTAAGAGGGGGCATGGCAACTTCCTTTTTTGATGTACCTCATGATTTGATGAACATATACCTACTCAAGAAATTCTTTAAAAAATTCCGATTTGACATCTATTCATTAGATTACCCATTTGTGACATGCAACAAGAAAAATATTGTATCTAAAAATTTCTATTCAAATGTCTGTAACAAATACATCGTCGTTGCCAATTCTAGCCTTTTCCTTGTATCCTTTGCCACCAAAGTTGCTTACTTTTCAACTAGATTATGTGCATTTCTCTTTATCTACTGCACCCATTTTACACCAAAAGGATTTTGCTCTTTCAGTAGAGAAGTTAGCTCAAGTGTTGTTCTTTTGATTGCTATAGTTCCTTCATCAATCGCTTTGCTCCATTGTTCATCTTGTATAACATCCTTAAGATGTTCTTGTTTTCTGTGAACTTGGATTGGATTGTCCTGTGCAATGAAATTAATAGTCAACAACTAAATTGTCGGAGTTGATGAAAGAGGTGGTGATGGCAAATGGTTGATGTGTTTTCAAACCCAAACATCCTTGAATCTTCTTTGACTTTGCTTTGCCAATTTTATGAGTCTTCTTCGGTGAATTTCACATCTCTATTTATAGTAACTTTTGAAAATTAGGATCTAAATCACTTGTATGCTTTGAATTTGGCGAACATACCTAATAAATATAAGCTTTGAAACTTGTATCCTCCAATTAGGTTCTTTTGCGAGGTACATGTGCATAAGCAATAGAGCCAAAAAAACCATTAAATATGAGATGCTTGGCTTTCTCCCCATCTATTATGCCTGAGGTAGCATATCCTCCAAGATTGAACAAGCTTGAGGTGTGACAGCACTTCAGGATGAAGATGACATAAGCTACCACCACATCCAAAAACTTTTGAGCATATTTCTCATTATATATTGAGAATTCTTCTATTGTTTTTCTTTTTTGCAAAGACAATTTTTTATGCACAATATATGGAGAAATTAGGTGATAATACCATGTTTATGGCAATTGTCTTCAAATTCATTGGTTGTGAAGTCTCCACTTCAATCCAGTCGAATTGTATTGATGGAAAAATCACTTGTATCCCCTAAGATTTAAATTGCTTGAACATTGTCAACACACCCACTTTTTTCTATTATGAAATACACTAGATTTTTCTAGTATAATCATCTATGGAAGTGGAGAAGTAGTGTTTCATACCCAAAGATGATGGGGGTAATACAATCACACACATCAGTGTGGACAAGTTGTAGTGGCTTATCAGATCTAAAATTGCATCATGGGGAATGCTACCTTTTGCATTGTTTAGAAGAACACACCCTTCACATATTTCATTTGGATGATGAATTTCAGGAAGACGATAAATCATCTTCTTGGTCGATAGCTTTCTAAGATCACCAAAGTTGTGTCCAAGATTCAAATTCTAAGTGCATGTGAATTCATCCATACAAGTTTTAAGCACTTTTCCACATCACTTTGAAGGTTTAGAATAAAGAATTGGTCCTCTTTGACATATCCACTTGAGCAATTCAGCGAATCGTGCAAGTTCTTGTATAAGCTGAGTATTCAACATGTGAATATCAAAACCATCCTCCAATGGTTGTCCAAAACTAAGAATATTGCCTTTCATATCCAACACATACAATCATGTGAAAGTTAACTTCCAAAGCATATTTTAACACATTTTCCTTTCATTGGTACTTTGGATGAGTATCCAGATTAGACTCATGCTTTCACAGTATCATTGACTATCTTCACACATATGATTAGTTGTCCCTGGTGTCCAAGTACCATTTATTCTGCCTCAATTCTTCTTCTTCTTCATGTGCAAGCAACAAAAGAAGTTCCTGACTTCCATCTTAATAAGATCTTCCTTTAACCTGATTGTTGATCTTGTTGTAATTACATTCAGAAGCATAATGACCATTTTTCTTGCAAATGAAACATTGAATTTTAGAACAATCATACTTTGCCTATTGACGTTCGTCATCTATACTCTTCCTTTAAACTTTTGTCATCTTCATGTCTTCTTCTATAGCCTCCTTGTCCTTGTCCCCTACCATATCCATGGCTTTTCAAAGTAGAATGTTTTCATTCAATAATTTGGCACAAATGAAAATTCAATTTAGCCTTTTTAGAGACGAGAATATTACTTTTGAATGGGACTTTTCAAAAGAGACAAATCTTATTGAATGGACATGTCTCAAGAAATACATTTTGTTTAAAATAACTTGAAAAATTAAGTTTAGTTAATTATTTTAATAGGATGAAACATATTTCAGTTCAATATCAATTCGTCCAATCAAAGATTCACTTATCAAAGGTTGGATTGAGGAAAATGTCTTGGGCATGGCCACTAAGACGGTTCTTCTTGACAAGTTGGATTGATTTTTTTTTTTCATTAACTGAATGTAAAAAATCCTAAAATGATTTTGAATCAATCTAGAAACTACAGGCATGATCATTCAAAATCAACTCTAATTAAGTTCTCAAAATTTTGGACCACATGTGAACTTGTTAGTTTATCCTTTTGCTCAATAATTTGGTCCAACTCAGTAATATGGTAGGATGCATATCACAAATGTTGAGGGTCTAGGTGGAAATTGCATCCCTAATATTAAGGTTAAGAAACAACCTGTACTTAGATGCTGGAATGCCTTTTTGATGTTTCTTTCGAGATAGGACACTCTCATATCGGAAGAGGAATTCTTGGGGAGAAAGGAGATTGGAGGTTCTCGAGCATCTCAATGTGGCTTTTACAAGAAGTTGTGATATTATATTTTCTTTCATCTCTTGTTTTCCAACCTTGTTTAGTTAGTTGTTTTGGTATCATATTTCTTTCAGCACTAATGGTGGAAAACTTGGCCGGGCACTAGGAAGTACTATGTGAGATTGTTGTTTTTGAATTCTTTTACTCCCATTAATGTAGCTCATTTTGGTAAACTTCATGAATCTTCGCGCGTTTGTAGTAGCTTGAAGATTGTCTATTTTGCTTGTTAATTTGCACAAGGTCTTGAGATATTTCCTAATTTTCAACTCTATAAAAGTTCTACAAAAGATTTTTCACAACTCTAAAAACACAAGAAATCACAAGTTCATCATAAATTGTGTGTGTGGACAGCAGGCTATAGCTGCATATTATTCATCTAATCATCGTATTGTTGATTTCTTGTAGAACATACACTGCGGAGAGAGCGTGACGATAGAAGGGCAAACGTACACAGTTTCTGCAGTGACTCATAGGTATCAATTACGCAAGGGAAAGTATGAACCACGAGAGAAGAGGCTTGATGTGCAAAGGACCAGTAGATATATTTTGAACTTGTATCTGAACGATCTACTAGAGAAGTCATGAGGTTAATTTGCTACAGTGCCAGGTCCCATGAATTTGTCATATCGCCCATTGCAATGCGATCATGCTTTATCAGTTACTTCTCTTCAATTTGATGCTGAGTTATCCACACATTAGCGTACCCAACAATATAGTGTTACCGTACGGTCAGCAAGGATTGCGGATTTTAAAACAATGAATAGAAAAGCAAGTAAAGTTCCGCTTCCTTAATTTAAAGTTTCGATGTAAAGTAGGGATGATAATTTCCTTAAAATTTGGAGGAGAAGGATATGATATCTTAGTCGAATGGAGAGGATAGAAAGAGATTTGTTAATCTAATTAAATGAGCATGGTAGAATTCTATCCATACCCAACTCAAATATAATTCCTTTTCAATTTGAATTATATATAAAGAGAGAAATATTATCCTGCCCAACTTTATATGAGTGATATCCGCGACGTGGGTGATTTACGTGGCCAAAATTCAATTTTTTAATCTCTCTCACCTACATGCAATAACTTTTTCTCTCTTTTCTCTTTCATCTATATGCAACAACTTTTCTCTCTCACATGTATATAAGACTTTTTTCCTCTCCTATCTGCATAGCTTATTGCAGCTAATAGCTGCACTAGTTGCAACAACTTATTACAGCTAGCAGCTGCACTAGCTGCAACAAGTTGTTGCAGCTACCTCAAGTAGTTGCAACAAGTCGTAGCAGCTACCTCAAGTAGCTACAACAATTTATTGCAGCTACTTCAGGAAAGAGATTAAATAATTTTGGTGCAACTGCATGTAATTATGAGACAGAAGAAAATATTTTATTTTAAAAAAGAAAGTTGCATGCAGATAAGTGAGTGAGAAAGATTAAAAACATTTAGTTTTGCCGTGTCAGATCAACTATGTCGGATATCGCTCACAGTCGCGCAGGAAACGTCGGGTAGGAGATATATATATTACAAGACTTTACTAGAATTTCCCTAAATCAAATTATGATTTGTCCAGCATCCTGTTCAAAATCAACCAACGTCTATCTCCAAAAGCACCTCAAACCCATTTTTTAAAAAAATCCTTGCGTAAGGGAAAGGACGAATTCGATAAACTAAATGAAACCCCAAACAACCTGATGGAAGCTAAAGACGCGGGAGTGTTCACGCCGGTGGCTCCCCTTCGAGATTTTGACTCCTGATGGCACGCCGCGAAGAAGATTCTGCCGGTCGATTCCGCCGTCCATAAAAACCAAGCTCCCGGCACGGCTGTCGTCGAGCAAGACGAGGCGGGAACCAGGGGGGCCCTTGCAGTACAGCAGCCGCGCATCGGCGGTGACGTCGAATCCCCGTCCGAGGGCCTGCACCACGTTGGCTAGAGATGCGATCATGCTCGCCACCGGAGCCACAACCCGCGTCCCCTCCGTGCCAACAACGCCACCGCTTATCAACAAATCACTCGCCTCACCCGGGGGTTCCGATCTCATCTCATCGACCGCAGGCGCCTGGCTGCCTTATCAAGGGAAAGAGCGACGACGTCGAAGAAGTGGAATTGGCGACGGGAATTAGGGCGAGAGATCGAGAGAGAGAGAGAGCGACGGAGATAGAGAACGATTTCTTTGGAGTGGACTGGAGATGGAGGCGGTTTGACCGCCGGCGTTAGACCGGAGAAGTATTAAAAAGGAACGCACCTGCAAACCAAACTCCACAAAGATCCTGTGCAACCAAAAGAACACATCTCACTAAATCTCTATCCAACATTGGTTACTTATCATGGGACCTACGCTAGATTAGGTTATATGAAGAATACGTGCGTGACGAAAGAAGTCTTATGTTTTGGTTCTGGTATCGTAAATATCATGCGCGGTCATAAATGGACCCACGCGGATAGACCGGTCCGTGGATGCGAACCAAGCCAAGTGTCTACGTACTCGCGCCGCGTGTAAGATCCCTTAATATTCTCTGGGAACACTTGTAGAGATTTCATTTGAGCCCAAAATTTTAAGATTTTCCCATAAAAATGCTTCCTTGGTAAACATTACTCACGTAATAAATATTGTTGTGTTATATTTATTTTTTACGTCTGGAGATTATTTTTTTAATTACATTAATATTATTAATTATTTTACTAACAACCTATTTTTCGAGTTGTGATTGTTGGTATTTTATTTTTTTTTAATTTCCTCAATTTTTTTCAAAAAAGTTAACATGTAAAAGTTAACAATCTATGTCTTTTTTTATTACTACTTTGACTTTCTTAAGAAGGCAGTTAACAGTCAACACCTAACGCTTTGAAATTAGATCAAAGTTTTGGTTTTTTTAAATTTAATTTGATGATTTAATTTAATTAAATATGCAAATACTTGACTAATTAAGTATATTTGCCAAATTTGAAAATTAGTTAATGTTTTTAATAATTTTTTTCATTTTTTTTTCCTTTCTAAGAAACTATCTCTTTGGAAAAATAATGATTACAGAATTCTCTATTATTGTTTACTTAGAGGGAGATATGAGCGGATGATATCCCCATCAACGCATCCTCAGCCACCACGAACATTCTGGAGATCATGAAATATTTACCAAATTTTTACCCTTATGCAACACTCACTGTTTAAAAGTAAAGTTATACCTGATTTACATCTCTACCAATAACGGTGGAATCGATGGGGTAAAATGTACGAAATCAACCTATGAACTTCTACCATCACTATGAGGATGTTGATGCGTCCTCTTGGAGTGTGATGATTATAAAAAAATGATAAATTTAGTTAGTCTTTTATTGATTATTTCTGAGGTGGTCGGCTCGGTTCTAAGGAAGTTTTCCACTGACTACCAGGGTAAATCGAGAAGCACTCACGGTGGGCAACCGAGAAGCCCAGCATCCCTTAGTTACGAATCTATGATTATAGGATCATATAGAGATGTTAAAGGGTGAATAATATCATTTTATTATTTTAAAATGTATGAGAGAAAAATACAGTAGAAATAGAAAAAAAAGAAGAAGTAATCATGTTAATACAAAACTAATCTTACTTGGTTCGGAGCCTGTGATGACTCCTACTCTAAGGCCCGCACGTGAGAGTGCTTTCATTGGACAATCACTATATGTTCGAATAAGTTACAAGTTTTAAATACAAAGCTGGAAAAATAAAAGTTACCGACAATAAAGTAAGTAAAGATTGGAGCATCGGTTGTCGATATTGGTATTAGCCCTAAGAGCCAATTATGAGTTGATTAAGCTTGTTAGGTTCATAAGATGTGAGTTTGACTCAAGTTAGGCTTATTAAATTAGACTTATTGTATCAATTTGGATTGATGTGAGTTTGATTCATTGAATCACATGATGAAATTCGGATAAGTTCAATGAGTTAGACTCATTAATCCACATCATGAGTCACACTCATCATGATGAGTCAAACTCATTATGAACTTGAATTCATTATTAAAGATGAATGATCAATTTTGACTTGGTCATATGGAAGATGATAGCCAATTTTGACTTGGTTATGTAGAAGAAGACTGAGAGTCATATATTGAATTAATAGAATATTAATATCAATTAAAACTTTTAATTAGATGATACAAAGGAGTTTTGAATGCATTTTTTCATTAAGTAATTACTTTCTTCTTTAGTCTTCTTCTTCTGCCTCTTTGATCTAAACATTGCTTGTGGCTAGCACCACAATTTAGTTTTCCTTCTCCAAATCTTTGTTAGTATGGATATCAGAGATCGTAGAGGCGCGAATGTTTAATCACGCTAAGATCCGAGAAGATTAAAGAAGATTGAAGTCAGGATTGTGAAGGACACGCAACAAAGGTAATTTATTCTATGTGATAGAGTAGTAACAAACTTATATATGAGTTTCCTTCGCATAGATCTTCTAGAAAGGACTAGATGTAAGGTATCACGACAAATAATAATTAAATAATAATTGATATTAGAGAATTAGCGATATGAATTTTTTAAGAATTTTTAGAAATTTTTCTGGAATTAATCGGAGCTCTTATGACTCATTTTGAGAGGATGAATTTATTAGGTTTTCAGAAAACCTCTTTGGAATATCAATAAAATAGGAGTTGATTGATTAAATTAGCCTATAGTTGGTTAACTAAAGGCTAAGTATAAATATTGTAACATAAGTTCATCTCA
>JBBPFP011040808.1:0-13047 GCA_037974795.1 Kaempferia galanga | reverse complement strand
TACTAAAAAACTGAGAATTCTTCTATATTTATATATATATATATATATATATACATAGATATTGAATTTGAGATGGTGCTCACGAGGAAATGCGGAATTTAAGCAGCTTTTCTGGACTATTAGATCATATCAGATCAATCTTATCTGATCCAATGGTCTATATATTATAGATCAGGAGTAATCCCAACATTATAAATCAGAGGATCTTAACTCTAATTATGCAAGGGTATAAAAAAAATCCAGATCAGGTCGGTTTTATGTTGATCCGATTTAAGAGATTAATTGATTTTTAAGGTTAAATTAAATTTTATTTTAAAAATTAAGATATTTTTATGTATAATAGTGATAGAGTATTGAGATAAAAATGAAGAATTATTTGAAAAATAGTCAATAATAAATTATTTTAAATTAGGTTATACAGGTTATCCGGATCCAATTTAGATTGATCGGGTTAGTCGGATTGAGATGGAAGGATTTCAGATGGAGTTCGGGTTCAAGTCAAATTCAAATTGAGAGTTAAAAAAAGCATTTTCCAATCGAACTCAATCCAATCCGACTCATGACACCCTACAATTACCAATTACCAGTTCATTAAATGATTGAAGCGACGAACTAAAGTTTGTCTTTCTAGTGCGGACTCTGAGCAATAGTTACCTTATTTGTACCTTTGTTTTTATTGAAACATCGGTTAATTATTCTGGGCTCCATGGGGCTACAAGACGGGTTTCATTTGAATGGGTGATCCTAGTTTGGTTCTATTTATACCGGGCAACGCGATTTATCTATCATTAATGCCGTGATATATTAATTAGAGTTGCTTTGTAGACACCTGGAATCTCTAATCGCACAGCCAATCGTATGCGACATCGACGGCGACGGCGACGGCGACGGCGAAGAGATGGATAGGCGAGGGGGATTGCATGAAGAATACGATTACCTATTCAAGATGGTTTTGATCGGCGACTCTGGTGTCGGAAAATCCAACCTCCTCTCCCGCTTCACCCGAAACCAGTTTTCCCTCGATTCCAAGTCGACCATCGGAGTCGAATTCGCCACCCGCACCCTCCAGGTCTTTCTCTATCTCCAATCTACTTTATGAGATATTCAAAATTTTGGATTTTTTAAAACTTTGAGTGGCTTTGATAGATCTCTAGCTACACTTTCGCCTCGGGTTCAATCGGTGTTCATATGCCGATTTTGATGAACCTCATTTGGATCTCTCTAGGTTTTACTCGATGGAAAATTTTCACTTGTCGGATTTAGCAATTTTCTTGATAGGGATCGGCGGCCGCCTTATGTTTGTATGCTTCCTTCATTTCCTATGCTTTCAGCTGGAGTTCGTTCGGAAATATGAATTTGGTTGTGATGTTAAATTGATTATTCATACTGATGGAAGGAGCATAAATGCGCTATCTTTCTTCCATAATAACAGACTACGTGATGAGATGAGTTTGAAAAACTGTAACTCACAATCTATGTCCTTTATTCTACGAGGTTAGATAAATTTTCATTACCATCGTGTGGTTTTGGAGTTAAATCCTCGCTTCCTAGGGATTGTACCTTAGGATATGTCAGGATTGTTTCTTCTATCTAGATGAAATTTGACCTAGAAAGTGTTAATGGCTGCCTTTATTGCTTTTCTACAATTGTATTCCATTCTTATTTCAAGCCTCACTTTCAGTGTTTAAAAGAAGAGACTAACACCCTGATGTATGACTTTACAATATGAAAAAGAAAAGAAAAAAGAAGAAGAAAAAGGTAGCGCCAATAAATGTCTTTTCAATCTTCAGTAACACATGACATCCATATAGGGATCTACTGGTTTAGCAAACAATTTGTTTGTATCAGAAATTCTCAAGGAAACCATTTTCCTAGAAAATAGTTTCTTGAGTTGTGTGGTTTTTTACTGGGGTGGTGATCATGATGGATGGAGGAAGGCTTGCAAAAAAGGGAAAGGGTGATGCAAATTAGAAATCAATTTAGATCCTCCTAGATTGGTTAGATGACATTGAAAACTATTTTAAGTAGCATAACTTACCTTGATTAAAGGAACATAATTTGCAAATGATAACTCATAGGAGCCACAAAGGATTTCAGTAAAGTATCGAGGACCATCATTACATGATAGGAGCAGAACCTATTGAATTTTGGCCTGAAATAAAAAAGAAGATTGATGAAAAATTATATTTCACCATATGTTTTAAGAGAGGCTACCTAATAATAACAAGTACGTAAATACAAAACAATCTTTCCTGAAGTGAAGCAAATTCAAATACGACATCTAAGAGCCTAGTTCACTTACAATTGTCATCTCTAGGATATATAGTTTGTGTTGCAGTTAATATATAT
Organism: Kaempferia galanga; assembly: GCA_037974795.1. Classification (NCBI taxonomy): domain Eukaryota; kingdom Viridiplantae; phylum Streptophyta; class Magnoliopsida; order Zingiberales; family Zingiberaceae; genus Kaempferia; species Kaempferia galanga. Next base: position 10,698 of record JBBPFP011040808.1, on the reverse strand, counting down.
AAGACTCTCTACTGACCTCCACAATTTTTTTTTCTCTTTTGGGCTTTGAAAGTTGATCATCAACTGTCTGGGTAGGTGGATATACAAGGTTAATATGTTCATCAAGTGTGCTTGCTTTTTTATTATGTTAGAGGCAACCTTTTGTATGTATGTATGCATTGTTCTATTTGTTCATAACTCTACCTTTTATTTTTTCTAATCATTGTCCTCTCTTTCTCAGGTTGAAGGCAAGACAGTAAAAGCACAGATATGGGATACAGCAGGCCAAGAACGATACCGAGCCATCACTAGTGCCTATTATCGAGGTGCCCTTGGTGCACTCCTCGTTTATGATGTAACTAAACCGAAGTCCTTCGAGAATACTAGTCGTTGGCTCAAGGAGCTTCGTGATCATGCTGATTCAAACATCGTAGTCATGCTCATTGGTAATAAAACTGATCTGAAGCACCTCCGTGCGGTCACCCAAGAGGATTCTCAAAGCTTCGCTGAGAAGGAAGGCATTTCCTTTATGGAGACCTCTGCCCTTGAGGCCACAAATGTGGAGAAGGCATTTCAGATAATTCTTTCCGAGATATATAGGATTATGTGCAAGAAGTCCCTGATCTCTTCCACAGAACCCAAGCTGAAGCCAGGAGCTTCTGAGAACATGAGAGGAAACACCATTGAGGTGACAGAGACTAATGCTACCGACACACCGAGTAGATGCTGTTCAACGTAGAGGTATACTGTATCCCATGTTGCCTTCACATGGTGTATAACCCAGACATCAAAGCTCGAAGAGTGATACAGTTTTATAGGAATTATGTGCTCAAATGGAAAACAATTCACAAGCTCTCAAGCTGTGACTAGCAACCTCATGCCATTTAGCAAATTCTAATATGCATGCTGAGTTTAGTTCAGCTCTATTGTTCACCCCTTTGTATCTTCATTGCATTCATAAATTATGAGAAATAACATCCTTTTTGTATGCATAACTCACTATGACCAAGATCTTAACCATTATGATCACTCTTAATTTTGTTTGCTCATCCGCAATTTCGTTAGCTTTTTTTCCCCCACATGCATGGAAATTGGTGATTGTAGGAATTGGATCAGCGCAAGGAATTTGGTCTGTAGAACTGTGTTTGTATGACCTTTTTTTAACAGATATTTGTAGCATCGAGCATAGTTAGGAAACACAGATTCTGATTGCGTTTGACATTGATTTTGCTTATTTTCAACTCAATTTTGCTTATTCTACTCTGATGAAAAACAAATGTTCGACTACTAGAATGCCAAGGATAACTCTGGTTCTTGCATGGTAATCGATTAAGATGAGGCACATTTAAACAATAACTCCATAAGCCTGGCATTGCTTAGATCTAATAGATTAAGGTCCTCACATGCTCCTCAGTCTCTCAAATAGACATTTCTTACCATCACTCACCCACATGCTGCCCGAGAACATGCAACTGTGGCAACTTTTGCCAGATCTGTAGAAACAATTCGTGATAAAGATTATGAGAAAAGAAAATTAATACTCAAAACTATTTTGTCTCTGAATCGAACAATTAATATAATTTTGTTTCTAGTTAGCGGTGGGTCTGGAGGACTGTTGGTGCCTGCACCAAACAAACTAAGGCTGATAAATTTAATGAGTCCATGTACCTCAATGGTGGCACACGTTGTGTGTTTATCTTTGGGAAAAATCCTTGGTAATAAATAGAATATTTTACTAGTTTTTAGTGAATATTAGAATCAAGCTAGCACATGGACTCTGAGGCAATAATTAAAGTTGATAACTAATCAATGGATGCTAGTCTGAAATATTAGAATATTTCCCAGGAGTTGCATATTTTAGTTTTTTTTTTTAAAAAAAAGCCGAAATATGTAAAATTCTATGGATTGGACCGATGCTGCTGCATAAATAATCCACAGCGGCACATGTACTCTACTAGAGACCGAGTGGTGGTCCTCGGACCGCTGATCCGACGGACTGGAGCGTATTATCACCGGAATGGGCGGTCGGATCTCCGCCCCTCTCTCTCCCGCCTCTTTCACCGACTCTCCTATTCATAGCTTGCTTCCAGAGTCCACCGGCAAGCTCACATGGTTGCCATCCCTGCCAGCGCTCAGCTCCGCTCCGCTCCGCTCCGCTCCGCTCCAGCTCCAGCTCCAGTTTCGTCTAGTTCTTCTTCTTAAGGGATTCTGTGCTCCTTTTCTTGGACGAATCTGCAGCGATTTCGAATCCCTAGCTTCGGATCCGAGTGTCCTTCCCCCGACTGCAGCAAGTACGCTTTCTCGTGTATTTCTCATCTTTACGATACAAGGGGTTCGTTTGATCTGGACGCCTGTGAAGTCCTCGCCGCCAGGGGAACGTGCTCTGATCACGGGTAGCGGTTGCGGAGGTGGGTTATCGTCTTAGCTTTATGTCGTGCCTTGAAAGTCTTGGCTGATGGAGCCCTGCTTGATTGCTTCATAGTTAAACCACAACGAATGTACCTCCTTTTCCATCCATCATAAATTAAACGGTTGGGTTGGAGACGGTAACTAGTAGTTGTTTAGCTTTTCCCTTTTTCTCGCATGGCCTGATCTGAAACAGCGAAAGGAGCGTGCATGTTTGAGTTTGATGATTTCACGTATAGCTATTGTCCTTGCAGACTTGGAGAGGAGGGCACACACTGCGTGTAAAGTTCCTATCTAGTTCGATGCACGGAGGTTGATGCTGAGTTGCAAAATTAAGCAAAGTACATTCTTGTTTGGCCCAATTATGCAAGGTAAATTTATGATGGAGTAATGATTTATTATGCTTTAGCCATATCCCCCATGTGGACCAGTGACAGAAAAAGTGGAAAGATATGTAAAAAAGATGATAAGCTTCTCCTGTGTGAGATGACTATAAGTTTGAGCTTGGCCCCCGTTTTGAAGGCAAAAGTCCTCCACTAGTCTAACTCACAAAAGAGGTAATTTGGATATGAGTTGGCCGAAATTAGAGCCTCTGAGATTTGCTGTTATTTAAATGTCTATATATCAAAGGAATTAAACACCTGCAAAAACATTAACTATTAACTTTGTATTCTATTTGTCCAAAACTAATTATTTGGTTTCATCATCAGCACTATTCAGATTACTTTCTTTTATTTGTCATATGCTTCCTTCTTACTAACCTTGTTCAATTGTATGTTTCATATCTGATAGTGCTAAATTTGGCAGTGGTGTAGAATGACATTCCGGAACCAGCAGTATCCAGTCCATGGTTAGTTCTGTAGTTTTTCTCACTTGACAAGTAATCAAATGACAACTGATGTTGATGAAGCCTACCAAAGGTGGTCTCCAGAGCTCTCTGATCGATATGATGCACATGTAATTTTCTCATTTTCTACATTTTATAATTTCTTTGATTTCCTGTTCTTGTGGCCTTGAACTACATACTACTGAGCCTTTTCTATTTGTCCACTCACGTGTAATATTATTGATTTGCTTATAACTTAACCACAACCATCTTTCATTTGTGTCATAAGTCTCAGTGTTTTGTTATTGGTCATTTTGAGGAATGAAGGGTGTAATCATTAGAAGATGGTAATAGAGACAATTATGGAAATGCACTTAGTTCATGTAATGAAAAGGCAATCGGAAAAATAGTTTAAAATATTGATAAAACATAAATGAATTGAAAGATTCATGTTCCAAAATATGCAATATGAACTACAGAGTTGTTAAAAAAAAAGAATATAATTTACTTGAGAGAGAGAGAGAGAAGAAAGAATATTATTTAGCTTTTGTTGAGAGAGAGAGAGAGAGATGCCAAATTAAGATGATTGATGTAATTTACTTAATAATTTATCGCATTTCACATAGAATCAGTGTTCAAAAAAGCGCTAGGTGGTAGGTGGGTGGCCACCCACGGCCTAGCGCCTAGCTGTCTAGGCAACTGCCTAGGCGGTTTTTTTAATATTTTTATTAATTATAAAAATATATAAAATATTTTATAGTAGTTAGATTTAATCAAATATGCATAAATTTGTTCAACAGTTCTAACATACAATAAAAATAGCAAAGTACACAAAATAACTCTCTCTCTCACACACACACATATATATAGGCACAATTATTATAAAATCATTATTATTAGAAGCTTGATATTATTATTCTTAAGGGAAACAATATATGGCAATCTATGCATCACAATATTTGATTTCATTTATATATCTTGAATTCTTGATGATCTCCCATAGGCAAATACTCTGCATAAAAAAAATCTTAATTTTTTCTTTTCATTATACATAAAAAAATACATTCATAAGTTCAGTGGAGTATAAAGCTTATAAATTATAAAATAAAATGCTTATGCAATAGCTAATAAATAATAATATAGCCATCCCAGAAGATTCCAGACCAAACTTCATCTTTTTCTTTGGTCATACCAAATTCAAATAGTTCAAAATCACAAAAATACACAACTGACAAGCGACATCTCATTATCTCCTAAATATCTAGCTTTGAACAAAAGCCAAAACCCATCCAATTTAAGGAAACTTATGGAATTTATTGCTTCTACATCACCTGTAAATTATGCGGCGGGAGCGAGGGAGGTCGATGGCGAGAGAGACAGCGACACGACACTGAGAGAGGCGGCAGGCGACAGCCGGTAGCGAGCGAAATGGGGAAGAGCTGAAGAGGTGGAAGACTCTTTTTCTCCATCTTTTTCTTGCTTGTTTGGGTTTTAAGGCTTCTAATTTTTTTTTTAAAAAAAAATCAGATTTAAAAAATAAAGTAAAAACACCCAAAGACGTCTCCATTGTACAAGGCGGGGTGGTGGGCAACCGCCCACTGCCTTGGTGCGGCCTAGGCGGCGCCTTTTAGAACACTTACAATATACAAATATCTTAGTACCTCAAAAAAAGAAATAGACTAATACCAAAGATAAACATAACAAAAAAGTTTAGGTGTTATGCTGGTGCAATCAAACCATGGACAAGACTAGTGTTTGAACTGAAATTGATCAAACTTCAACATTTTCTATCATTGAGATATACAAAATTAGTTACTAGTAAGATTTATCTTTTTTCCATAAGTTTCCTTTCATGTGTTATTTTAAGGTAAAATCTGCTTTTCTTCTGCTCATTTAATGAACATTTTTCTGCATTTTGGTTATTTTTATGAATTTAGAATGCTGAAAGTTTATGCAAGAGATCTGAGCGTGAATTAGTTGGAACGCGTAGCTTGTACTGTCAGATTCAAATCTATTTTATGTCACATTTTTTCCTTTTCAAAAATCAGCACAGATTTTTTATGCCTCCCTGGCATGTAGTCAATCTTCAAAGTTTTCCTTGTTAGTTGGTGTGACATGGTTTTCGTCAGTTCAATATATGGTACACAAATCGCAATGCTGAATCTACAATGGAAAAAGAGTATCATTCCCTAAACAATTTGTTTTCAAAAATTAGCGTTGTGTGTCAAAAATCATAATCATGCTGATGATGTTTTCTCTTCTCTTCTAAACAAAATTACCCTCTCATTCACCAGCTATAGGCCACAATTATAAAAGTAATTATGGTTAACTTGTTCTTCCAGGAAATTCCAGCTTCTCAAATACTTGATCATGGTTCCATTTCCTTTGGAAGATTTCCAGTTGAAACATTGTCATGGGAAAGGAGGTCAGTTTTTACTCACAACAGATGTCAGGAAGAGCTGGAGAAGTTCAATGGTCTAGTTGCAAAAAAGAAAGCCTATTTTGAAGAACGTTATAGAAAGATTAGAGCAATGAAGGCTGAACAGAATCAGCAGACAGAACTTACACTGGATTATAGTGGCGATGGTAGTATTTCTAGTCAAAGTGGAGAAGAAGATGCTGCAGCTACACAGCATGAAAATTTTAGAGATGTGAAAGAGTACAATGTTCATTCTTCCTCAGAAGAAGGTAAACCTGGGAGGGCCTATCAACAAGAAATCAGCCGCAGTGAATCCTTTGAAGAAAAATGCTTGTGTCCAGATTCCACACTGCCTAATCTCACTTCACCGAAAGAAATTCTGGATAGCCCTGAGCAAGATAAGAACTCTGTTGACACTTTGCTCGTGCAGCCATTAGAAACTACATTATCATTACCTCATACAGGCGATCTAGAGGAGAAATCACAGTTTAGGAGCAATATTGACAATAAAGAGGTCTTGCAGAAACAATGGGACAAGGTATTAGATCTCACGCCCAAAAGACAAGGAACAATACTGAATTCAAGCAAAGCAAACTCTGATCAGTGGCTATCAATTGGAAAATCTTTGGATTACAAATCAATTTCTTTTATTGAGGTACTGCAGCAATCGACTTTGGTTGGTTTTTCCCTAATCCAAAGAGCAGTATTCTCTCTTGAATTATAGCTGAAGAAGCTTTAAAAAATATTAAAAAGGTTTTCGCTGAACCCTAATCTCAACTACACTTATATTGTGTGTGTTCAGTAACATGCTGCTATTGAACACTAGGCATCTCAGCTGGAGCATTTCTAAGTCAATCATAAATTGACTATACTATTATTCAGATTTCTCTATCGAGATTTCTGATAAGATGGGCTGATACTAATGTCTTTCGTTGAAATAAATGCAGTTCTTAATGGTTACATCCAAATATCAAAAATAGAAAATAAAGAAAATGAATGTCTAAAATATAAAAACCTCTCTTCTATTTTATATACCTGAGACAACCAATCATTTTTGTGTGTGTTCAGGATCTTGCATCAGGTAGAGACATTAAAGGAGAAACTATGGTGAATGTGGTTCGGTCATCAAAGGGAGTAAGAACATCAGAAAAGATAGCCACTCAAACTCTGATCATGGCACCAACTTGTAGAGTCAATGGCTATACTAGGCCTAACTTAGTCACTTCAAGTAAACCACCTGTAGAAACACATACTACTATCACTACCCCAGGTCCGTTTACCCTTGTAATGGAAAGAAGAGCAATCAAAAGACAGAGTACAGAAAAGCTGACCTCTGGGGGTTCAAACATGCATGTATCTAAGCCAAGTCATGCGAAAGATAGTTCAAGTTTACAGGTGAGATTTGGTTTTAAAGTACTACTAAATGGGGTGTCAGTTTAAATTAGTCTCTTCTAGTTATTTTGGCAACTTTCTTGGAAATACTGATGATTTTTACTAGTTGCCTTAAGAAACACGATGCTCGAGCATTTGTCTTGGTGCATGAATATTTATCCAAAAGTACTTAACCAATGTTTATATATTGCTCGTATTGTAATAGGTTGACACATAAGCCATTTATATCTTTGTTTAATTTCTCTCTTCACTAGAAATTTTCTTTTATTTTAGTTGCATAAGCAACATCTTTTTTACCACAGTGTTCTTCATTTCTATTCTCATCCTTCCATTTTTACAGGTTACAACAAAGAAAGATGCTGCAACAAGAGGATTGATAAAGCAAAGAGGACCAGAAGTTAAAAGGTTGGTTAAAACCATATTACTGACAGCTTTATAGTAAGAGGACTTATCTTCCAAATATTGTTTCTTAATGTTACCCTATGAATTTTAGGGACATAAAAGGAGTAAGAGGCATGCCCTTGGCGGCCGACAATCACTCTAATACCTTGAAGAGAGCTGAGGCACATGTTGTGCCACCCAAGTCAAGGTGATTCTTGTTAAGGAATTGTTTATTTTACAAGCTATACAATCTTCTATATAAATTCATATAATGCTGATTCTTTTTTCATATATGTTCTTTTAGCTTGTGTTAGTAAGGCTTAATATCGTCTTAAATAGTCATTGTTTTATGAATTAACTACACTTTTTAGAATCTAACTTTTTTATTTGAATTTCCAGGTCTGTTAACCTTCCTTATAGGACCAAGCTTACAACTCGTGTTGGCGTTGATTCCCAATGTCAAACTGCCAAAGGAACTAAACAGAAAGAGGTATTTTTTTCTGTGAGTTGTGTATGTTGTCTTGAGTTGCACCAATTTGATGTCCTTATGACAAGAATAAGTAGGGTTGATAGCAGGTCCAAATACCTCATTTTAGGTATTATTTGATTCTGAATTTGATTATCTGCTATGCGAACATGATCAGCTATCTGCCATTCAAACCCAAATAAATATCTGCTTTGGATGATAAAAGGATATGAACCCCTACCTATGATTGTAAAGAAGCTTGAACCTGATTTGGACCAAGTATTAGTATGATGAGGTAAGCAAACCTTATTTAAAAGTGCTGGGTGCCCATGAATAACTGACTATTTGGCACCCATTGCCATCCTTGAATAAGTATGCAACTTATTCCTCTAAAAAAGAGTCCACAGATATTACATCATTTACCAATCAATATTATTCTTACAAATTGGGGAGAATGTTGCTTCTTCTACACCAGGCTCATGTACCCATTTGTTTGTGTAAGAATGGTATAAGTTGTTAGGTTATTAACATAGTTGGTTTTGTCCTACATTAGGTGTTAGATTCAAGGTTTTATAGTGCTTTTCTAATATATCCCTAAAGAGAGGCCATCGATTTCAATGTGATGGTGGCAGCATGTCCCATATCCGTCAGTCTTGCTAGATTCCTTCCCTGCCATATTGTTCAACTAGATTTTCTCGATTAGAATGGCAACAATGTTTGTGCCACTCCATATCTTTCCTCATCTCCACAACACGTCTTCTTTCCCTAGGTTAATCATTTTGTATTATAGGGGGGATGTTATTAGTCTAATGGGTTTAGTCCCACATTAGGTGTTTAGTTAGGATTTTATATTGGGTCCAATATATATAGCAGTTTGTCCATCAGTTTATACTGTAAAGTCACTGCAGCCTATGCTAGTTAGATTTGTTCCTGGATTGAAACCATTAATCTAACCACAGGAAAATATTTACTACAGACGTCGGTGCTAGACTTTTTTGTAACTTAATGATTTGTATGTCAATGAAATTATTTAAATTGTTGGGATGTAGTTAACCTTAACCAATTTCCATTTCACTCCTAATTCTTTAGAGAGCTTGAAAGGGAGGATTTAGCAAACTGTGTAAAATAAGTACAACTAAATGGCAATTCCAGGTGAACGCCTGATGTATTTGTTGCAGTGCCAATGTCCTTCACTAATGGAGATGCAGTTTATACCCTGGCATTGAGACACTATATCTGTTTCAGTAGCTGTTTCACTGTTATTTGCTTATTTTAGTGATTTAAAATGTCAACAGGAGAAAGATTAGTGTTAGGCACAAATTCTACTCACTTTTGAGATCCTTTTTCTGCCTATTCAGCAATTCACAATTTTGCTAGACACCTTGAGCATAAAAGTTATCCTCAGTAAACTTATTTATGTTTTTCAAATTAAACGAAATAAGCTTTTTGGATATGAACTCTCTTAAACTTTGTATTTTCTTGTACATATTTATTTTCTCTGATGAATCTCATTTCTTTTCAAGCAGGCAAATGACAAAGGCAGGCAATTTCAACGAATTGATGCAAAGACAGCTCCTACAATGTCTGGGAATGTATTGGCGACTAAGAAGGTTAAAGCTTGTATTATTTAGAGAATTTTAATGTTCTGCTTGTTACTTCTTGCTGTGTATGTAGCATTTTCATGCTGTCTGTGGATAAATATGTAGGTGAATAGATGCATGCATTTCATTCACTTTTTAGGCTTTCAATCATGTGATTTCTAGCTTCTCCGTAGATTTTTCTTCAGAAGAGTTTAGTTCTCGATAAGGCTGCTTGGATCTACACTTCAGTTGGAGCTAAATTACACATTCATAGACTAAACTCTTCCTTTATACTTTGCCAGGAACCATTGCCACTTTTATCATAACCTTTCATCAGCTACTAACTTTCTCCTGAAATTGCAGCCGTTTGTCACTCGAGAGACGCATTCATCTCACGGAGGGAGAAAATCAAGGGTCGATAATCTATCTGTCAATGACAGGAAAATGAGGTGTGCCAATCTTTTGATCTAATTCGAATTCCTACATCAGAACAAACAAATTCACTTTCATTTTTCCTTCTTCCAAACAGGAGGTCAGGGACACCACAATGGCGATAACCTGAACGTTCGAGAGCCACTTGATCTGAGACGCAAGAGGATGACTTCCAGAAAACATCATCTGGTATTGCACCGTGGAATTGCATCACCAATGCACCTCCCTGTTTTAGGAGGCCTTGTAGCTTTGCTAGACGGTCGTGTAGTATCTATGCAAGTTGCTGCTGTACAAATATGTAACATATTTATCTTGTTAGTTGTCCTTAAATTTGTTTAACTAAAATTGCTTATCCTTGTTTAAGGATGTGCTTATGTACTGTTACGGGCTATGTACGAATAAAGAACTGTACACTTGTCGTGCAGGATGAGTTCATGCACATTTGTGGAATCAAAGGAACGATCCTTCGATATATCAACCATTCGTGTACCTTTATTTCTTAACACTCGACTCAACAAGGAATAATTTTGATTTTTCAATTTTTGTTCTTTAACACGATATTTCTATTTTACAAGCATCTGATGCTGTTTGACATGCCATCCGCATTATCTAATTTTTCTGCTTTCGTTGCAACTAATTTCCGGCAAGTTGGTCATTTTATTTAAAATATTCGTGCTGGTACAGGTACAGGGCGTCTATCTTTCAAGGCGACAGTAGAGTTTCGATTTGGTTAATGAGGACGAACTGTAAATTCGTTGGCGATATGTTCACGCTGGTTCACTCGCCCCAGTTCATAAAAGTTGTATTTTTTTTATCT
>JBBPFP011040700.1:0-13049 GCA_037974795.1 Kaempferia galanga | reverse complement strand
AATATACACATTTAAAAATTAAAAAAATATCGAAACTACGTCGGCATGATACGGTACTAAAATCTTATCTTTCGGGTCCGGGACCAAAACTCTAGCACAGGTTGAAATTTTAAATACAAGAGCTTGATTAGGAAGGTATAAAAGAACATTTGGCTGTATATACTGTATAGTTCTACTAGTGATCTTTCACTAAAATCAGAGCTGAATATATCTGAAAAGGTTTCATGGGCCATTCCTTATCTGCTGTGATCTATTATCTGTCATTATTTTGTGTCATTAGGCATATGTCCTTTTAAGCCTTTCAATCATGATGCGCTAGTGAGGTTTATTCCTTTCTCAAACTTTGGATGTCACTTCTCCATTGTGTTTTATAATATTGATTAGCTGATAATTACACAGGAATGAAGACTATAATTTGGAGCATTACAAATGCTCATATGCCTCGCTCACAGGTTTAGATATTTTTATTTTAACTGTGGAACTCAATAGGATATTTGTAATGATATTCTGATCTCAATTTCTTCACATAGGTGTCATCAACATCACATGGTGCTCAACAGCAAATGCAGGCTTCCCCATCAACTAATGTTCCACTTCCTCAAACATTTAAAGGGATGCGAGAAGATGAGGTATTTCAGGTTGTCTTTTCTTTTGGCTTCATGTCTTTTATCCTGACTTTCTGTTGAAATAGGTTAGGAAGGCAACTGGGGTTCTGAAGAGTGGAGTTCACTGCTTGGCACTGTATAAGGAAAAGGATGAGGAAAGGGAAATGCTTCAGCATTTTTCACAGATTCTAGTTATAATTGAACCTAGAGACCTCATGGACATATTTTCTCTTTGTATGCCTGAACTTTTTGAATGCATGATAAACAACACTCAGTTGCTTCACATATTTTCTACACTTTTGCAAAATCCCAAAGTACTCCGCCCCTTTATGGATGTCTTGATTCATTTCCTTGTTAATAGCAAACTTGATGCTCTAAAGCAACCAGATACTCCTGCAGCTAAGCTTGTTCTGCAACTCTTCCGATTTTTGTTTATGGCCGCTGCAAAGGCTCCTGCAGATAGTGAACGAATACTTCAGCCTCATATACCTGTCATAATGGAAGTTTGCATGAAGAATGCTACCGAAAGTGACAAACCTCTTGGCTACATGCATCTTCTTCGTTATATTTTTCGGTCAATGAATGGTGCAAAATTTGATACCCTTCTACGGGATCTTATTCCTTGTTTGCAACCTTGCTTAAATATGTTGCTATTGATGCTTGAAGGACCTACGGCTGAGGATATGAGGGATCTTATCTTGGAACTCTGTTTAACATTACCTGCACGTTTAAGTTCCTTGCTTCCACACATTCCTCGTCTTACAAAACCTCTTGTTCTTGCTCTTAAAGGAAGCGATGATCTTGTAAGCTTAGGGCTCCGGACTCTTGAATTCTGGATCGACAGTCTGAATCCTGATTTCTTGGAGCCTAGCATGGCAAATGTTCTGTCAGAGGTTATACTTGCTTTATGGTCTCACTTAAGACCCCTACCTTATCCATGGGGGACGAAAGCTTTACAACTTCTTGGTAAGTTAGGTGGTAGAAATAGGCGTTTTCTTAGGGAACCCCTTGCTCTTGAATGCAAAGAGAATCCTGAACATGGGCTCCGCCTTATTCTTACATTTGAGCCTTCTACACCATTTTTAGTACCTTTGGATCGGTGCATATATCTTGCTGTTGCTGCTGTTACACAAAACAATGGTGGCATGGAAGCTTTTTACAGGAAACAGGCTTTGAAATTTCTTCAAGCATGCTTGGCATCACTTCTGAACTTCCGAGGAAATGTGCCAGTCGAGGGAGTTTCTGCTGGTCTCCTTGGAACACAGTTGGTATCTTCAGTGGATCCTTCTAGGCGTCGTACTGAGAGTTCAGAGATGAAGGTTAGCTTGATGTTTCCTGCATTCCTTAGTAATTCTTTATTTTTTTTCTTATTTTAATCTACTTCTGGATGCTTTAGCATAAGGCATTCGCATTCTTTATCACAAGGAAAATTGATCTAATGTTTTGCTTTGAATAAACTTTTCATTTATATTACTTGTTGATGTTATGAAGCTAATTGATCAAAGCATGAAACCTATAAACTCCAAGTTTGATTTGTGATTGATAATTTCAAAACTAAAGGGTTTAAGTTAAGTAGAATCGAACTCAATTTAGATGATGCAATTTCAGTAAAAAGAAATGAATTGCTGGAATACTTATTTAATTAAAATGAATGGACATGAAATTGTTGCGAGAGTTGCTTAGATATTTATAAAGATGTTATTGATAACATATAAATGGACATCGAAATGGAAGAATCTTTTAAAGTCTTGTATGATTATCGTGCACCCTTAAGTCTAAGAGGAAATCTTATAATTCAACTATGCCATCCATTCTACTTTCTGAATTAGAGTTTTGGGCAGTTGGGAAGTAATAGATTACAAAGATGTTTAATATGAATGTGTGGAGTTAGAAGGAAAAGTACTTTCTTCTTGAAGCAATTAGGAGCAACTCTAATATACAATAACTTGTGATTGTATGAACATGTTTAAGATCCATTAAAGTTGAGGTGTGAACGAGAGAAGAGAGACAAAGAACCCAAATTAACATTGGTAAAAAGTTAAAGATGATTTAAGATATCTTAATATTAAGATAATTTTGCATGGATCTTAATGGAGGGATAATTCATGATAGTCTCATGAATTTATATTATTTGAGTACACAATCACTCTTAATGGAGGGATAATTCCTGATAGAGTCTCATGAATTTATATGATTTGTGTACACAATCACTAAGCTTAGCTTAACTATGATGAAATTTGAGGATTTTCTGATAGTTTTTTAATGAGATTTTGGTTCTCTTAAGGATTTTGCTAAAGTTAGAAGTAAATTAAAAGTGTAGACTATACTCCTTCCTTTCCATGTGATTTACTATATACTGTTTCTTCCCAACTAAGGATTCTTCATCTTCAGGTTGATCTTGGTGTGAAGACAAAGACTCAGCTTATGGCTGAGAAATCTATTTTTAAGACATTACTTATGACAATCATTGCTGCTAGTGCGGATCCTGATCTTAATGATGAGAAAAATGAATTTCTTGGTAATATTTGTCATCATTTTGCATTGCTTTTCCATGTGGAGAGTTCTTCGTCCAATTTGTCTGTGTTATCGGGGCAGCATGTTGGTTCCATGATATCATCAAGCAATAGCATGAGTTCAAGATCAAGAGTTAGCAATTCCAATCTCAAGGAATTGGATCCTCTAATCTTTTTGGATGCGCTGGTGGAAGTTCTTTCTAGTGAAAACAGGCTCCATGCCAAGGCTTCTCTAAATGCCTTAAGTGTGTTTGCTGAAACACTTCTTTTTCTTGCATGTGCCCAGCATAATGCTGTACCAAATTCTAGAGGTGGTCCTGGTACTCCAATGATGGTCTCAAGTCCATCCTTGAATCCTGTATATTCCCCACCTCCAAGTGTTCGAGTGCCTGTATTTGAGCAGCTTTTGCCTCGCCTTTTGCATTGTTGTTATGGAAGCACATGGCAAGCTCAAATTGGAGGTGTCATGGGGCTTGGGTCTTTAGTTGGTAAAGTTTCTGTTGAGACTTTATGCATTTTCCAAGTGAAAATTGTGAGGGGTCTTATATATGTTCTCAAAAGCTTACCTGTTCATGCTAATAAAGAGCAGGAAGAGACTAGCCAAGTCCTCAATCAAGTTCTACGTGCAGTAAATAATGTTGATGAGGCAAATAATGACAACCGTCGACAGAGTTTCCAAGGAGTGGTTGAATTTCTTGCTTTGGAGCTTTTCAATCCAAATGCATCCATTGTTGTTAGAAAGACTGTGCAGTCATGCTTGGCTCTTTTAGCTAGCAGGACTGGGAGTGAGGTTTCTGAGTTGCTTGAGCCTCTATATCTACCTCTTCTCCAACCTCTCATAATGAGGCCACTTCGTACCAAAAATGTTGAGCAACAGGTTGAGTATTAGTGTAAGACTGCTAACTAAAATATTTTCTTTTTTGATTATTGTATTGATCTCTTATCTCCTCTGGTAGGTTGGAACTGTTTCTGCTTTGAACTTTTGCCTTGCATTGAGACCTCCTCTTCTCAAATTATCCCCTGAGTTAGTTAACTTTTTGCAAGAAGCATTACAAATCGCTGAGGCTGATGAGACTGTGTGGGTCACAAAATTAATGAACCCTAAGGTGGTCACCACATTAAACAAGCTTCGTACAGCATGCATTGAACTTCTTTGCACTGCAATGGCTTGGGCAGATCTCAAAACACCTAATCATACAGAGTTGCGTGCTAAAATCATTTCTATGTTTTTTAAGTCTCTGACTTGTCGAACACCGGAGATTGTCTCCGTTGCAAAGGAAGGGCTTCGTCAGGTACTTCAATTCTAATTGCTTTATCCATATTTTGGTTAAGTGGTTTAGAATTGATTCTTCTAAAGATAAGGAAATCAAGAAACGTATGTCTATTTCCATTGTATGGGGTCACAATGTTGCCTCTGCAAACTTTGGTTTTAGGTTGTTCAACAACAAAGATTGCCGAAGGAACTTCTTCAGGGCAGCCTGAGACCTATACTGGTTAACTTGGCACATACAAAAAGCCTTACTATGCCTTTATTACAAGGACTTGCTCGCCTTCTTGAACTTCTGTCAAATTGGTTCAATGTCCAATTGGGTGTGAAGTTGTTGGATCACTTAAGGAAATGGCTTGAACCAGAAAAGCTTCCTCAAACTCAAAAGTCCTGGAAAGCTGGAGATGAGCCGAAGGTTGCAGCAGGTACACTATGAACTGTAGTTTTTGGGATTTCTCATACTCTGATTCTGGAATGACTAACTACAACTTCATTTTGCAGCCATGATTGAGCTCTTCCATCTCCTTCCTCAGGCTGCTGGGAAATTTTTAGACGAACTTGTAACTATAATTATTGATTTGGAAGGAGCACTTCCTCCAGGGCAATTTTATAGTGAAATTAACAGTCCATATCGGCTTCCCCTCACTAAGTATTTAAACCGTTATGCAACAGATACTGTGGATTATTTCCTTGACAAATTAAGCAATCCAAAATATTTCAGAAGGTTAGCAAATGCTGGTAATTTAATAAATTAAGATGTTATTTTGCTTGACTTTATTAGATGATGAACACCTGATCAGACCTTATCTTTTAGGTTTATGTACATAATCTGTTCAGATATCGGGCAACCTTTAAGAGAAGAACTTGCAAAGTCACCACATAAAATACTTGCAAATGCCTTTCCTCAATTCATTCAGCATTCAGATGGGACTAATATTCAATCTTTAACCTCTTCAATTACTGATGAAAGTCTTACTTCAGACAGCTCGACTGATCCGTCTTTATCTGTGTGCTCTGATGGCTATTTTCACGGGCTGGAGCTTATTTCCACTCTAGTCAAGTTGATGCCAGACTGGTTGCATGCAAATCGAATTGTATTTGATACATTATTACTTGTCTGGAAGTCACCAGCAAGGCTTGGCCGCTTGCAAAATGAACAAGTATTGAGCTTACTCCAGGTTTGTTTTCTTGCTTTTATTAATTGATGCTGTTATACCAAAGCTAAATTTCTTGTGTTATTTTCTGTAGTAGCTACAAATTGTTTGCCCATTTTGATTTTGCATATCACAAAGTTATGGTACATTATTTTTTGGGTCTGGCGGCTGGTTATCCTACTTTGTAGTCAATAATTGTTTCTTGGGTATTAGCACATTATTGTTTCTCCATTGACATTGTTTTATGCATGCTTTTTTTTTTCTTATAATAAATTCTTATCTTGGTTCAAGTACTGCATGCATTATACACTCCTTTCTTGGTAGCAAGTTATCCTTTTTAATTTGCATCTTGATATCTTCTCTAGTGATTTGACATTGCATAGAGTTCAATGGAGGGTGTAAGATTTATTTAGTTGCCAGCAAAAAGTAATTGGGATTAGCATGGCTTATACTAGATTTTCATTGCCCCAATAACAGTTTATTGCATATGAACTTCCCTCGCATTTAACTTTTCGTTTCTGTTAAACATATGTATCCAGTGGAAAACTTGTTTTTTATTTCCTAATTTTCTCTCTGATTACTCTCAGGATACAAATTTTAATTTTATTAATCCTGTTTTTCTTATACTTCCAAGATTGGCAGGAGGCTAATGCATTATTTCTAATCTTCGAAGTTACCAAGGGATTACATTATTGAAAGCTATCTTCTATATTGCTTGTCTTAGATTGGCCTATGTTTCTGTCAATTATTTTGTATATTTGCAGGGTAGAGTTATTTCTAGAAGTAGCTACAAGTGCAGATTGTAACAGACTTAGTGCCTCGGTATAATAAAAGATCATTATCAGAATACCTGGTTTTGTTGTCTGTTGGAGGACTTCTAAAAGATTTTTTGATTGTTTGTTTGATTCATGCTACTCTTCAGAGCTTATATGGTTTTCTTCTGGTTGCAGTTCTTTTTCAATTATAAATTCATGGTGTACCTTGATTTCAGTTTACTATCACAATCACAGATTTTATTCTGATATTGAAGATGGTCTACTTCATCTTTGAGTTACAGCAGACAGGGAGCTTATCTTTTTATTTCTACTACATCCTAGAGCCTTGGTAGACATGGAGCTTGTCATAAGTTTTTCTTAATATTTAAGGGAATCAATCTTCTTGATCTGTAGGTAAAGGAAAGCAAGCAGCTTGTTAAGTGTTTTCTGAATTACTTGAGGCATGATAAATCTGAAGTTGGTGTGCTCTTTGATATGCTGTCAATTTTCTTATTCCGAACTCGCATTGATTATATGTTCTTGAAGGAGTTTTATATAATTGAGGTAAGCAAATTCTTCTGCCCATCTTAGCATATCGACACTACTTGTTAGTGATGTTCTAACCAATCCACTTCGCAAACTAGGTTGCAGAAGGATATGCTCCCAACTTAAAAAAAGCAATTCTTCTGCATTTCTTGAATATCTTCCAGTCAAAACAATTTGGTCAAGATCACTTGGTCATCACCATGCAAATTCTTATCCTTCCCATGTTGGCGCACTCTTTTCAAAATGGTCAGAGTTGGGAAGTTGTTGACCAGTCAATAATTAAAACAATTGTCGACAAACTTCTTGACCCTCCTGAAGAGGTGACAATTTCATGTGTTTGATCATTTCTGATTATTCATTTTTCTATGAACCAATGTTGGTTTCGGATTGACTTTCATTCTATTTAAACCTACAGATTACTGCTGAATACGATGAGCCTTTGAGGATAGAACTTCTACAGCTTGCTACATTGCTGTTGAAGTACCTGCAGATTGATCTTGTTCAACATCGCAAAGAGCTTATTAAGTTTGGTTGGAATCATCTTAAGCGTGAAGATAATTCCAGTAAACAGTGGGCGTTTGTGAATGTATGCCACTTCCTAGAAGCCTATCAAGCTCCTGAGAAAATCATCCTTCAGGTAGAATTTTTCTTCTTATCAAGGCAATCGTAATCCTGTGATTTCTGTTCCTTTTTTAATATACTTGAGTGGAGTTTGCTTTCATTTGAATCTTGATAAAGCCAATTTGCAATTTGGAAGGTATAATTGGAGCGTCTCATAAGGCTCAAACCTACAGATCTTATTCCATGTTGTTGTATATTAGATTGTTTGAATGCATGCATGGAGGTCTGTGCTTGGTTCCTCTGAGTTCAGTTTAAAATTTGGCACTGCTTGATATAAATTGCTCATACCTAATTGTATGTCATATAGGATTAGTAGTGACAGCAAAAGTTGTGGATGAGTTTCTCACAGAATTGGATATATAAAGCTCTTTATCATTACCACCTATCTTTGGTAAATGATGGTAGCATGATAATTTGAAATCATTGTTCAAAGTGACATCAGATGCAATAAAAGGACTAGTATTTGTCAATAAAAATGATGTTTTGACTTGAATAGTCTCTATTAAATGCTACTTAAGCGATGAATCATAGATATAGACTTTCTATCCTACTAAACCATTCAATGTATCCTGTTGTTTTTGTGACAATTATGTTTTTGTTGTGTTTATACATGATGGAACCTTCTAATCTGAAACTTTAGCTTATTCTGATATAAGCTAAATCACTATTCCAAACATTAATTATCTGAAACTTTTCTCCTTTCAGGTTTTCATTGCCTTGTTGCGAACTTGCCAACCAGAAAATAAGCTTCTAGTTAAACAAGCCCTTGACATACTGATGCCTGCACTTCCTCGGAGGCTACCTCCTGGAGAAAGTCGTGTACCCATATGGATCCGTTATACTAAGAAAATACTTGTCGAGGAAGGTCATTCAATTCCTAATATGATACACATTTTTCAGCTGATTGTACGCCATGCTGATCTCTTTTATAGCTGCCGAGCACAATTTGTTCCTCAGATGGTAAACTCTTTGAGTCGGCTAGGTCTGCCATTCAACACTCCTCCAGAAAACAGGCGCCTTGCTATTGAACTTGCTGGCTTAGTTGTTGCTTGGGAAAGGCAAAGACAAAATGAAATGAAAATTGCACCAGGTTCTGAGGGCTATAATCAGATAAGTGATTCATTGAATCCGGTTGCTATAGGTGCTGACTCAAAGCGCTCTTCAGATACTTCTGTATTTCCTGATGATATAACCAAGCGAGTGAAGGTTGAACCAGGACTCCAGTCTCTTTATGTTGTGTCACCTGGTGGAGCATCCATACCAAACATTGAGACACCTGGAGCTGCTGGCCAACCTGATGAGGAGTATAAGCCAAATGCAGCAATGGAAGAGATGATAATCACATTTCTTATCAGGGTGAGGATATTTTCGTTTTTTTCTTTCCATATCTAATATGCTCAATATCTTAGAGTTTTTCAAATTTGAACTTCAATACTAATTAAGTCATGGAGCAACCAACTGCGGTCCTAGATTTTCTTCATGTAAATTTTTTTTGTAACAATTTTCCTATGATGTGACTTACCTATCTGCACATTATCATTATATACTCCTTTCAACCGGCAATGTACTTTTGATGTTCAATTTGATGAGCAAATCCTTATGGTTATAACCATACTTCTCTTGGCTTGCCATTCCATTATAAAAACTCTCCAACTACTTCTGTCTGGACAAGTCCATTCTAACATTATTCTTGTGTACCAGGACACACCTGTTCAAATTTCATCTTTTCTAAACAAAGCAAGTTGTTGGCAATTCTGCTCTTTAGCATAATTTATGCTGTATATGGCAAAAATATCTCTCTAGTTTTTCTTTGAAGTTTCCTCATGTTGCTTCTCTTATTTTTTTTTAAGGCTCTTTTATGTATTCATTGGTCTGTCAGAGACTTTTAGCACATTCAGAGTATGTTCTTTTCTTTATTGAATCTAGCTATTGAATTTGCTATTGTTCCAGTGTCTTATCGTCGTGAGTATTTATTGATAGTTAATATATCGATTATTAATCAACAGCTATGTAAATATATTCAACAAATTTAAGTACATGTTTGTTTCTTCTCACATATGCTTGGTTGACTAGTGTTTGACTTTTGTACATTAGACTTTGATATGAAGTGAGAGAACAATTTATTTTGCTAATGCTGTCAGTTGAAAGGTGCATCTAGAAAAGAAAATGAAGTTTCTTGTATCAAGAAATCAACGCTTGCAGCGGTAAGGATGCTCAGTTGTGTCCCAGGCACCTACGGTTCGATTCCTAGCTACAACGCATTTGTAAGGATTTTTCTCCAAATGGAATTTGCAACTAAGGGATGCTGGGCTTTTGGGCTGTCCGCCGCGAGTGCTTCCCGATTTACCTGGTTG
Organism: Kaempferia galanga; assembly: GCA_037974795.1. Taxonomy (NCBI): domain Eukaryota; kingdom Viridiplantae; phylum Streptophyta; class Magnoliopsida; order Zingiberales; family Zingiberaceae; genus Kaempferia; species Kaempferia galanga. Next base: position 3,234 of record JBBPFP011040700.1, on the reverse strand, counting down.
GTGGTCGGGGAGAAATTTCTGTGGGGTCGGGCTGGTCACCCGAGCTCGATGTTACCCAGTTTCGTTAATCATTTTTTTGTATCAAGAAATCGATGCATTATACTATTTGTTTAATTCTAGTTGAAGAATTGACAAATCTTATCGGGCAGTTGCAGTGTAATATTTTGTGATGCAATTGATTCCAATCTTGCCTTCCAATGTGTATGATAAACTAAATGAATGTGTAGGATTGACCACATGGCTGTTTTTCAAATACAAGGTTGTTGTACTAGTAGTATTAAGTTGTAGGGTAGCCACAAAACAAGTCCACTGCTGCTGCTCTCTTTTAAACTCAATTTCTTATCCATGTTATCTATAAATAGGTTGCCTTGGTGATAGAATCGAAGGATAAAGAATCAACATCTATGTATAAACAAGCTCTTGAGTTACTGACTCAAGCTTTGGAGGTATGGTCAAATGCGAATGTCAAGTTTAACTATTTAGAGAAGTTGCTCGGTCAACTTCCGCCTCAGGCTCCTCAATCGAAAGACCCTGCAACAGCTCTTGCACAGGGTCTTGATGTCATGAACAAGGTCTTGGAGAAGCAGCCACGTCTATTCATTCGTAACAACATAAATCACATTTCACAGGTATGCCACTGCTGTAGTATTAAGTTGAATTACACTGTTAGAAGTACTAAACTTATTTAATTTGTCTTACAGATTCTGGAGCCTTGCTTCAACAGCAAAACATTGGATGCTGGAAAATCTCTTTGTTCTTTGCTGAAAATGGTATTTACTACATTTCCACTTGAAGCGGCTGGTACACCACAAGAGGTGAAATTACTATATCAAAGGGTTGGAGAGATTCTGCACAAACATCTTGCTGCTGCTACAGCTCCTCAAATATCTCTAGAGACCAGCAATGCTAACTCAATGATTACTTTTGCTCTACTTGTTGTTAAGTCATTGACTGAAGTTCAGAAGAACTTTATTGATCCCTTCATTCCGTTGTTACTTCGTGTACTTCAGCGTCTAGCACGAGATATGGGAAGCACTTCCGGTTCACATATCAGACAAGTATGCCATTTGTGAAAGTGATTTGCTAATACTTTAGTAGCATTTTCTGATTTACTCATTATAGCATCTTTATGTTGAACTATATCCTATGTAACTGATACCAGATGTCATACTTTTCAAGCTTAGAAATGGAACTCATATTTGGTAGGTTTATTATTTTTAGTGGGGCTATTCCATTTGCACTGTCTGATTTGATGTTTTTTTACTAAACCAAAATACTTTTTATCATTCTTTTTGCCATATATCTGTCTCTATTTGTATTGACTGGTAAGCCCCAATCTCTTTTTTTTTTTAATGCCACTCTTAGCACCCGCCAGTCCATTCCCATCACAGCATTGCACAGAAGATTCTGCACATGCCATTGTAAATGCTTTGGCTGCCCATAATCGAATGATGATGCCTTTACTGTTTCCTGCTCTGCTGGGCAGTGTTGGAAGAGAATCAATAACGCAAGATATGGTTACTTTCCAGCCATGTTTGTCTGATAAGGCACGGGCTGGTAGAAACTGGTCCTTGTACTTGTAACTTCTCTGCTGTTAGAAGAAACCCTGCCTTACTATATATTTAGAAATACAAGAAAATTGATAGATTTTGGTCTGGAAGAATTGGCTGTGATTGCTTCTCAAAAATGATTTTCTATCTTCCAAATTATGTTGAAGGTGGAGTTCATGATCTGTAATCTGCTTATAGAGCTTGGAATTTGTTTATTTCGAGTATGCTCACAATCCTGGTCACATTAAGGAACTTATGCATAGTTAACTTCAAGGAACTTATGTTAATTTACTTGGTTGTAAAGGCAATTATCTTTCCTTATAAAATACTGGAAACTCATTTCATGGCAATTCATGCATTACCAATTCCTTAATAGTGAATGAGAGCTTTAATAAACTTAAATTTTTTTCTTGTAAAAGGTATGCATTAACAATCGTAAGTATCATTGCATCTCAAATTTAGAGATTGTGTATAGTCAATCATTTTCCTTAGATAATGTACATGTGTTTATGGACATGCATAACAGCTTTTTCACTGAGCTTCAGTTTAGTATAAGTTGTCTAACTCTTGAATATGTCTCTCAGTCAAAAAGCTGCTTTAAGTTTTGTAGTTGTCACGCCCCGACGGCCAGGGTGTCCGACAAAAATCGGACAACACCTCCCCTGTATACATGAATGCCCCATGGGCTATAATATATTTGCCAACACGACCGGAAAAAATTAAACACAACCACGCAGTTTAGTTAAGCGGCCTCTGGCTGACAAAACAAAAACATTACAACAACACGGTTTATAATAAAGCGGCCTCCGGCTGACAAAATAATATGGAAAGCAAAACGATACTTACCACGGTCGACAACCCACTTGACCGGAACTCAAAAGTCCACAACCTACTTGGCTCGAATTATAAAAACATCACAGTGGAAAAACCTGGGTAGCACACCCAAAACCCGAATACGATACTCGTGAGCCCGAAAGCTAAATCCAAGTCCAAGTTCAATTATTACAATGCCAAAATCTAAAGTAAGATCCAAATAGAAAAGATGAACATGAAACAAACCAGATAGAAAGGTAATATTGTCCTCAACAAGGACGTGGGATCGACAGCTGGACTCACCAAGCGACTCACTGCATCTAAATGTTACCTAAAAACAAACAGTAAACATACAAGGGATGGTGATGCGGGTTACTCAGCGGGTAATAGAAAATACAGTGCATAGTTATATAAAATAAAGAGGTCAAAGATATACAATCTCAACAGGAAATAAAAGTATGTTCATAACTGACACATAATCAATATACATACCAGTACCAAACCAACATAAATAGGTAATGATGGGTAACACCCCTAGATATCCACAACCGAACTATCTATAACTTATAAACAATCCATGTCAACAGGTACAGGTAATAAAAATGCACATGTATACATCATGACAACCATATGCAATAACCATGTCTCAAGCAAGTGCAACATATCACAATCACATGTAACTAGTATCTACTAGACATGTATACAAAATATAACTGAAAGATGCACCGCGCACCAAATGCATGTGCATATGCTAATGGTTTCTATGCTCAGAGTCTCATAGGGTCCTATGTCCCCGGATTAAAATTTTCACAAAGAAAACTAATCCGGATGGGATGAGTTTCCGAGACACAACCGTTTCGTTGTCGTGCTA